>CAJVQA010002473.1:0-21863 GCA_910591915.1 Cetraspora pellucida | reverse complement strand
AGATAACAAGAAGTCTATTTGAAAAGACCTGAGTAGAGAGGTAATTAGATTTTCAATGGCATTATTATAAAGACTAGTCTGGAGAAACAGATACCAAGGTTTTAGTAACTGAACAGACAAAAACCTCTGAATTAGGAGTTTCAGAGGTACTAACAGCCAGGTCACTAGAACAGACCAGAGGAAAAAGATATTAGGCTAATTTAATATACTAATAAACTGGTCATAGTTCTATATAGGCTATCTGAATTGAAAGTCTAACAAAATTCAAAGATATACTAAAGTATCAGAGTTATGCTGTGAAGTAAATGTTGAAGTCTAAATAAACTTTACAAGAACATAGCAGTTTAATGGTTAAGTCCTAACTGCAAATGTTATTTCTATCATAATAATATTTAGATCAATTGTAAAATAATTACAGAAGGCTCTGGGAGTTTAATTCAAAGATAAAATAGTTTTAAGTTTAAGATAATGATATGGGCATCTGGATATGACTCAGTAAGTTAATACAGATTATAAGTTCAGAGAGTTTAAAGTGAAATACTCAAGCAAAAGTATTAGGTACAGCAATTGGTAAAGAATTTTTAGGCAGACTTCTTAAATAGGTAATATAGAAAAGTTATATATGTAGCCAATTATATACTCTTCTGTAATAGTTCATTAAATTATATTACCAAAAAGTCACTAATAAAAATTAAAAGATTAAAGAGGTTACCTTAATACCAAAAAAAAAAAGTAATGTTTGACTTAAAAATAATACAAAAAAAAAATTAATAATTAATTGTAAGCATTTGAACTTGCAATTATTATCTAATAACTATTTAGTTAAAATTATAAAATATAGGTATAGTAATATAGTAAAGTAGTTATATTGTTAACTTTCAAGTGCAGATTTAGAGTTCAAATCTTAGTGTTAATAAAAATTTAAAATTCTTTTTGTGTTAAATCAATTGTTTTCTCTATTGGTTGCAATAAGATATCTGTTATCTGTATCATACTATCATAATTAAATAGTTACATAACATTTGTATAATAGTTATACTTTATACAAAAGAACATGAACTGGTACTAGACAGTATAAACCTATTATAGGTCCTTATAGCTGTTGTTAACATTAAGAATTTTACATTTTTGATTATAACTTTTGATGTACCAAATCAATTTGGATAAATACTACTATTGAATTCAACTTATCAAGATAACTCTAATAAGTACAAAATCATATAATTTTGATTACAGAATCACAAGATAGAGATAATTTTAATAAAGTATTAATTTTAGTACATGTGACTTGAATATAAATAGTTAAATTAGCTAAGCCTTAAATTTCTCAAATTTCTCAAATAGCATAGATATCACATATATTAAATTTCTCAAATATATTATATATATATTATTTATTAGATTTTTTTCATATATATAATATTTCATATATATAATATATAGTATATATCTTTTATATCTTTAATATTTCTTATTATGTATTATTATATTTAGTATATTCTATTAAGATAACTTAGCTTTATTGTAATTATTTATATATATAGAATATCTATAAAAGCACTACATTCTGATTCTTCAAGAAAGTTAAGTGTCTTCATATATTTTATAATAAATAAATTAAATGCAATATTTAGTATCTTAATATGCTATCTATTGTTGCCTTTGCTTTAAAATTTCAAATTATTTTGTATTTTGTTAAATCTTGTATAGACTTTGTATAGAACTATCAAATTATAGTTGTTATAATATAGTTGAACAGCTTTTATTATCTCTATGGTTAAAGAAAAAACTACAGATTAACATAGTATAAATCACAGGAACCAGAAAGGTGAAAGCTTACTTAAAAGCCCTAATAAAAAGATAACTTAAACTTTTGAAAATGCTATTATAAAGACTAGATCTATGAAATGAAGCTAGAACTTATGAAACTGAATAAAAACAAGTTGATTTTTGTGAAGAGGTTGTTGTAATCAGCTAGACCATTGGAACTCTAAAAAGAATAATAAAGAAAAAGATTATATATTAAAAAACATATAAACTAGAGATATAGTTGTATCTACTTTTTTAGCCTATCTGAACTAAATGCTTGATAAAACTTGAATTAAATACTAAAGTAGTAGAGATATGTTGTGAAATAAGTACTAGAGGTAGAGTAAACTCTATAAGTACATAATAATTTAACAGTACATTCTAATTGCAAGTATTGGTCTTGACTATAGCATTACAAGAATAACTATTAAATAAGATACAAAAGATTTTGAAAGCTTTAGTATAAGGTCAAAAATTTTTTATATAAATAAACTACTTTAAAAACTTAGTGATTATAGTAAATTTTTATTATTATTAACTAAAGTCATTAATAAATATAGATAAATAGATAAATACAGGAACTAAAGTATTTAAAAAAGGAACTTATAAGCAGGTTTCAGGTATGACCACTAGTATAGAACTTTTGGATAGACTACTTAAATTAAACAATAACTAAAGTTGTATAAGTAACTAATTGTATACTCTTTCTATAGTTGCTCTTTGTAGTTATAATGCAACTATTAGCTAAATGTACTATCAATAAAATTCTGGATCACAAGTACTTATCTTAATATTTTTTAAAAAAAAATCATAAAATGTATTATTGATGCTCTTGGCTAGTAAAGAAAAAATAGATATAAGCTATAAATTGTTAAATCCTAATAATTTTTAGTGTATTATATGTAATATATCTCTTTGTTGCAATGTAGACCAGAATTATTTTTTATAATTCTATACTAATAATTAAAAAAATAAAATAAAAAAATAATAAGATGTAGTGACCTAGTGAAATAGTTAGGTTATCAACCCCCAAATAGTAGATTAGATGTTCAAATTCTATTGATAATAAAAATTAAAATAATCATTTATATAATATTCAAATTACAGCAACTGTTATTTATAATTAGATTAAGATACCTGTAATAGTAGTCACACTAGCATAACTGGCAAATTATAGAATATTTGTGTAACAAATTATACAGAAGAATGCAAACTGACAAATCAGATAGTGCAAACACTAGATAAGTCCTTATGTCTGTTTAAATTCATTAAAATTAGGTAACAAGAAGTCTTAAACAAAAAAGTAGCCAAATCTTTAATATTCCTACTATAAAGACTAGCTTAGAGAAACAGATATTAAGGTTGTAGTACCTAGTTGTAATAACTGAACAGACAAGAACCTTCAGATTGGAAGCCTCAAAGTTATTACTAACCAGACTACTAGAACAAACTGAAGAAAAAGGATATCAGGCCAATATGATATACTAATGGACTGGTCATAGTTCTACATAGGCTATCTGAATTGGAAGTTTGATAAAAAGCCTAAACAAAAGGCAAAAGTATACTAAAGTACTAAGGTTATGATGTGAAGTAGATGCTGAGGTCTGTGTAAACTCTACAAAAACACAACAGTTAAATAATATAACTCTAATCACAAGTATTAGTTCTGCTATAACAATATCTAGATTAGTTATAAAAATAGGTACAGAAGGCTTTGGGAGTTATCTTAAGAATAAATTAGTTTTAAGATTGAGATGATGATCTGGGCATCTGGATATGACCCAGTGAGTTAATACAGTTTACAGATGCAGAGGATTTAAAGTAAAACATCCAAGTAAAATATTAGATATGGCAATTGATAAGGAACCTTTAAGCAAACTCCTTAAATAGAAAATATAAAAAACTTACACATGTAACCAATTGTACTCTCTTTTATAGTAGTTTATAGAATCATATTACTAATAAGTAATTAATAATAATAAATATATAGAATAAACCTTTAGTAATCTTTTTAATTATATGTTACTTTTTATTTTTTTTTATTTTTTTCTATATATAACATAATTATTGCATTATATAATATTAAAATATTAATAATTTTAATTTTTAATTAAATAATTTATAATAGCATTTTGATATAGTTAATAAATTTTTTTTTAGTTTTCTTGCCTATATATCTTTTATTTAATAATATATAATTATATTTTTATATATAATAGTATATTAATGAAAGTACAACTAGTTATATATATAACTTTAGCTATTATCTAATTAAAGCTTCCACCTATAAGTTACTTACTAGATGACATATCTGAGACTTATCTTTGGATTTTCTATTTAAATTTTCTAATTTTTAATACTATTTATATATATACAATATTTATATTACTATTAAGTGACATATTAGATTAAGACTGTCTAATTACTATTTATATCAAAATACCATCTTATTAAATCTTATTAAGTATTTATAGTCCTTCAAATTTACTTTTGATGCAAACTTACTAAGTATAATACCAAGATTATCTCTTAAATTTTTATCTAATTTTAGTGTATCTCATATTTACTAAACTGATATTAGTATCAAAGATGTTTGAATTTCAGTAAGTTATTCCTTTTTTATAATTTTCTTTTATGTTCATTATATCATTTACTAGTATGTCTTCTCTCTATTTCTGATATATTCATCATTTCTCTCATATTAAGCATTAATTCTCTATATTGAAAAAATTTTTTCTAAGAACTTCTTTATATACTGATCTTTTATTTATATGAACTTAATCATAAGGCTTCATGTACATTCATATGCTTTCATAGATTACAGAGTTTTTGTCTCTAGCTAGAATTGAACTGTTAACCTTGTTTGTGGATAAAAGAGAATCTAAACCACTAGGTTACAAGACCCCAACCCCAAGTTAATAAATTAATTAGCTTATAATTAATAATTTCTGACTATTTTATAATTTATAAAACTTATAGAAACTTTGTAATATCATAATTTTTTAAATAGATAAGTTTTTAACTAAATTAGTCAAGGTGATCTAATCATATACACATTGATTTAGTCAATAAGTTTTATTAAAATTCAATAATGCTAGCTAAATTTTTCATAATATTAGTACTATATATTATATAGAATTTATATAAAATCCATATATTAAAACTTATGTATATTGTAAATTTGTAAAATATAATTTTCAATCCTAAGTGAAATATGTTTCTATATTAATTTTATCATTACACAGACCCAAATCTTAAAATTTTCTAATTTTGCAATTAAAAAATTAAAAAATTGAATTCCAGCCTATGAATCCTCATGTCATGCGTGGGATTTTTGAAAAAATCATGATTTGCCCATCTCCACACATATGTAATAAAACAATATATAATAAAGGCTTTGAGCTATACAAAAAAAGGGAAGTTCATGCTTGTAATAAAATTTGACTCTAATACCTTTCTGTTTTTACTATGTTATAATACCTGCGATTATAAACACACTACTTGCCAAATCTAAACACCTATTATTGACTAAGTTGTTCATAAGTTACATAACATATCCCATCAAGAAGCTACTGACTCACTGTTTCACTCATATCAATAGATCTGATTTAATGATTAAATCCAGATCTAATGCCTAAATCCAGATATCAATGATTAAATCTGAATTCAGGTATTTGCTCTATCTGAACCCTACTGATAATGCTGGAACTTTGATGTTTTTAATCCTAAAACCCAAAATAATTTTTCAATTTTCTTATATAAGCTTAATACTATTTCTTGTTATATGTAACTGATCTTATAAATTCTGATACAATCGATAAAAATTAATTGTCCAAATTCGAAAAATTTTTTGAATTTGGTGTTGTCAGATTATTGTAATTAGAGTTAAAATTTACATTTTATATATTTACAATATATGTAATTTCACATAAGTTTCATTAACATAGATTTCATGTAAATTTTATACATGATACGTATATAGTACTGACACTATGTATGAAAAACACAGCTAGCATTATTGAATTATAGTACATACTCCTACAATAAATTACCAGATGTAGATCATGTGATAAGAATGATCACCGATCATTTAACCTTAATTTTTTATTTTTATAAAAAAAATAGAACATTTTAGCCTAATACTATATAAAATAAAGTCTTTATTTTTTACTAAATCAAAAAAAAATCAATATTTAACATGCCAACTTTTAGCTTTATAGATAGCTTTAACTTGGTCAAGCATGCTTAAAATTAGGTTGCATAAGATTTCTAAAGATATCTTTGCCCATTCTTCTTGTATGGCTTTAATTAATTCATTCTTTGAACTGGTCAAGAGTTTTCTTTTTCAAACTTGACAATTAAGATAATTCCTAAATGTTCGATTGGGTTCAAATCTGGACTATATGGAACCCAATCTAAAATTGAAATATTATATGTTTACATCTACCATTTTGTATATTGTATCATGTGACATGAAGTCAAATCTTATTGAAATACTAAATTTGAATTGTCACGTATCCATGGTATTAAATTATTTGTAAGAATATTAACATATATGTCTCGATCCATCTTTTCATTAACTACTACTAATGATTCAACACCATCCTAACTAAAACATCACCAAAACATTATAGATCCACCATCATATTTAAAAGTAGGTTTAATACAGTTTATATTATATTCTTCTACTACTCTTCATCATACTTTTGTATGTCCATCAGATCTAAATAAAGCAAATCTTGATTCATCTGACCAAACAATACATTTCCATTCCTCATTCCAACTACATTTTGCTTGACATCACTTTAATCGTTTAATATGATCTTTATGCTTCAAAAAAGACTTAAAACAAGCAACATGACCTTTTAAATCAAAATTATAAAGATAGTTATGAATAGTATTAGGATGATAAGTTGTATTAAAATTAAGGTTTAATATGTTTGTAACTTTATTAAGAAGTAAAAATCTATCCTTTAAAATGATCCTTTGTAAAGAACGTTGATCACAGAATGAAAGAGCTTTTGAATGACCAGATCATTTTTTAGGATATGAAGAACCAGTTTTTTTATAATGATCTATAGTTTCATATACTGTTGTACAGGCAATACTCAGCGCAGCTGATATTTTTGAGGCATTTGAACCTGCAAGAAAAGCAATGATTATTTGGTCTCTTTGCTCATTTGTCAATTTGTTTCCATGCATGTTTGGTACAAAAAGAATCTAGAAAAAAATCCAGTTTTTATAAATATGGTTAACAATTGTGCCTTGGCCAAAAAGGGAAACAAAAGGCTTTTTGAAAATACTTAACTTCGAAAATGATCGTCACTGCTATGCCAAAATCCGGTAATTTATTGTAGGGGTGTGTAGTTTCTGCATAAAATTTCACTGGTCAAATCGATGTACATATGATCCAACCAATCATATGAGCATATGATCTTGTTTTTTACAAATTACATAAAAACCTTGTTACTGTCACAGGCTAAACTGATCCAGGAAACTATCGCGAAATGATCCATGAAGAATCGCGATACCCGTGACCTTGAACAATGAACGACGATCCCCCCTTGCAGTACAAGCCAAGCCCCATTAAACGCCGTAGATCCTATTGTCAAGGCACACTTACCCGATATAGCTTGACACCTTTCAAGGTAATATTACCTTTATAGGTAAAGCATGTGGCTGTGTGAGTGTGTCTCCAATTGATCGTATGGCTATGGGAGAAAGAACGTTGATTAGAATGCGGGAAAGAAACGCTGAATGAGCGAACAGTGAAGGCTGTGAGAGTAAGGGGTTGAAAGAGTTAATCGAAAAGGGAAGGAGATGACTTGGGGTTTATGAGGGAATGTGTGAAAAGCCAGAGGGAACGTTCAAAAATTCTCTTAGAAAATAATTACAAATAGATGATGAATTTCCCTCTTGTAATGTGTGCCCTACACAAAAGAAAAATAAACAAATAAAAGTCATATTAATAAAGCCCTAAATCCTCGAATAAATAAACCGTTCCTTAAAACTATACTTACTTTCTGTAACGTACTCAAAGTTGCCTTACCCGTGCTAAATCCTAACAATCGCCTCCAACACCCATTGAGGAACGTTACGCGACATATCCGTTTCTCTAGCGACAATTCGTCGCATTTGCCTTATCTCTATACACGCCTGGATTACCTGTGACATTACTAAACTTAACACCGAATTCAAAAACTTATCGACTTCGACAGATCAAAATTTTAACACTTCTCTTATCAATAACTCATACAGGGGGATCCCCAAAATTCCGGGTCGAAACCATCGGATTTAGCCCGGCATTTAGTTAGCACTTAGTAATACAAGTTAACCATTTCTGGGCCAAAATTATCAGCTGGGCAGCTTTACTTAATGAGTGGGCTATGGTTTCATTAGCAAAACTTTTAGTGATCTTGGGCAAAATTAGTTAATTCCGGCACTGTCGATCAGATTCCGAAGTATTCCTACCCAGAATTTTGGGGATCCCCCTGTATGAGTTCTTATCAACTGTAGGGATGTTAAGTGGTCCGCAGGGGGCTAGTTCCGGACCGGTTCTGGACTGGACTTTTTAGGGACCGTCCAGAACTAGTCTGAAACTAATCCAGATAATCACATGATACGAATCGAATGTCATTTTGACTTTTCGAATGAAATTCAATAAAACTTAAATCAAGAACAATACTTTTTAATTGTCATAATTTAAGGAAGTATAAATTTCTTTAATAGAGTTAGGTATTCTGATTGGTTGTCTTGGTGTTTTTTTTTTTTTTTTTTTTTTGCATAATACAATACAAAATATCAACATTGTATGTTAAACCACTAGAATTGGGCGGTTTCGGACACAGGGGTATGAACTAGTTTCTAACTAGTTCAGGATCAGGCTTTTTAAGGACCGGACCTGGACTGGACCAGACGGACTTTTTAACATCTCTAATCAACTGGCCCGGCCCGCCTGAGGGTTGACCCGCCCATCGACCCGGCCGTTGGGCCGGGTCGACCCGTATCACTTGTTTGTTGATTTTCTATGTTTCCGAAACTTACCGCCAGTTCAGGTTGGCCAAATTTGTGTTGTCCAGCCCAAACTGTACAATTAATTTTGCCACTTTCATTTATAATTGAAAAATGTCAAACATGCCAAAATTTATATGAATCTAATAAAAACAATTTTCAAAAAATTGTAAAAATAGCTGTTTCTATTGACAACGTCTCATATATAAATATTCGCTTAAAGTCTTTTTAAAAAATTAGAGGATACAATACCCTCAGTTATATAATATAGTATATTGGCTGTGATAGTCTGGCACACATTTCATTTTGTCAAAAATTACCTACAACTCAAAATTTCTCAACAAAAAAATTCCTTGCAAAATTTACAATAAAAATCCTCCCTTGCCTCATTCTAACGCTGGTAGCGAAAATTTTTTAGACTGTTGATGCTAGGGTCTTAAACCATATCTACTATCTCCCATTGTCTTTACAATTTTAACCATAAAACAATAAAATCACAGCCTGCATATAATTCATTTAAGAACCCTTGCGATGAACAATAGAAGGACCAAATTCGTCATATTCTTGTTTATTAATCCACATCTCTTGAAATTTTGGATGCTAAAGATATTATGAATATTAGCGTGAAACAATAGCAGGAAAAAAAAAATAAAACATAGATTATACACATACAGAAGCCAAGATTGAACCACCAATCCAGGTTAAATATTTGCGGTTTGGATAAGATACAACCTGAATGAATTTATGGCATGTTTAAAGCAATTGCTAATGATAAAAATACAGATACAATTGTGTGTATAATTATGAATTGATTACCTTTATCATAATGGCTGATATTATGATAAATTCAATTTTTAACAGAGAAAGAGTCATGTTAATATATGAAATAAGCTAAAAGCCGATTTAACAGTAAAAATGACCATATTGTGAGGTACAATAACGTGATAATAATGTAAGTTCCTTCTGTAATCTATCTGCAATTCCGGGATACATAGTATTGCCTCTATGAAATTTAAAAGCAGATCGATTATTAACTAAATATGTTTAATTTGATAAAAAATAATTTTATTAGCTTTGAAACAAATTTACCCAGAAAGAACAATGTTACTCAAAAGATCTTTATGAAACTTATCATCACACTTCATAATAGAATCATTAATAATTTGATGAATACCACCACCTTCAATATTTAATAAGGAAGGCTGAAAAAGGGCTTCTGGTGTACGGAAACTACAATTTTAAAAAAATTATATGTTCGAATGAATCAAGGCCAAAAATATTTTTAATGATTAAAATAACATACCGTTCATTACCAATAGTAATAACTTGGCCGTCAGGTAATTTATAAGATTTCTCCAAAGCGGAAGTTTGAGCAGCAGTTTGCATTTCCAACTCAAAATCCAATGCAACATAACAGAGTTCTTCTTTAATATCACGAAAAATCCCATATTCAGAAGAAGTCATGAGTGAATAACCACGTTTCATAAGAATTGTCATAAGGTATTCAGTCAAATCACGACCAGTCAAATCGAGACGGAGAATAGTATCAGGAAGAGTCTGACCTTCATGGACTGGTACTGCATAAGTGGCACCATCACCAGAGTCAAGAACAATACCAGTATCACGACCAGTTGAATGTAATGAAAGAACAGACTATTCATGAAATAATATTAATTTAGCTGATCAACACAAAATATGTATAAAACTAATAGTAAGTTATTGTAATAATAGTTTACTTGATTTGCAACATAAAGGGCAGGCACATTAAAAGCTTCAAACATATTTTGAGTCATCTTCTCTCGGTTAGCTTCATACTTCTTTCGATTAGATTCATGTTTTTTTATTTCAGATTCATGGTGTAGCGGCACTTCAGTTAAGAGCACAGGATGTTCCTCGGGAGCGACACGAAGTTCATTGTAAAATATATGATGCCAAATTTTTTCCATGTCATCCCAATTCATCACAATACCGTGCTCAATAGGATAATTAAGATTAAGAATATCACGTTTGGATAAGGCGTCATCTCCTATATATGAATCTTTCAGGTTCATGTTACAAAAAAGTGCTCCACGATGGCGACCTACAATAGAAGGGAAGACCTAAATATTACATTCAAATTAGAGCAAATTAATTTTATTGTGGACATAATACAGTCAAACCCCTCCATAGTCACCTTCTCTATAGTCGCAAAATTAATATAATTACAAATTTATTTTACCAATTATTTAGAACTATATAAAGAATACCTCTATATTAGCCACACCTCTTTATAATCATAGTTTTTTTTGGTTTGACTATATATATATATATATAATTTATTTAAATACAATATACAGTCATTTTCCTCTATAGTCACGCTATTTGTTTTAAATATAAAAGATGTGATTATAAAATTTTAATAGTAACGTGATTATATAAAGCTTTTACTAGATAGGGTGCTACAAAAAATGGTGCTTATAAAGAGGATGTAATTATATAGGAGGCGACTGTAGAAGAGGATGACTGAATTTTGAAAAAATCGGTTGTAGATTCTCTAACAAAATAAGACAAGTTACTCACTGCATGTGGGGAATCATCACCGGCAAAACCTGCTTTGCACATTCCAGAACCATTATCGATAATTATCTAAGATAATACAAAATTTGCATTGTATAAAAAAAAAAAATTCTTTTAAGAAAAATGCATTCAAACTACAAACGCATTACATATTAGGCAAAAAAGGTTTACAGTAGCAAATTTGACTTCCATAGAGTATTAACGAGTTTTTTTTGTCGTAATTTCATGTAACAGAAAAGTTTGTTTCATATGATTTTTTTTTTTTATTGATGGTTCAATGTTAGTATCATTAGTGTGAGAAATATAAGAAAATTACACTCTTTATAGACTAAGTATATTTTTACTTGTAATACAAATTTCTAAAATCAATGCCGTTTTTGTGCTTTTGACAAAAAAAAATTTACCGGTACAACTTGATTGGATGGTGTTTCTATATAGCTTAATTTTTACTTAAAATTTGGCAGAATAAAATGTGCATTAATGCGCATAATGTTTAGATCAATATTCTTCTATCGCTATATATCTCTCTAATATTTTTGATAATACATTGAACCAATTGGGTAGCTGTAATGCCTCTAACACTAGTTTTTATATAAATTAATTAATTGTAAATTGATTTGTGAATTGTTTGCTTATTAGATACAATGCGGGACAGCACAAACCAACAGCTTTTTATTAAAAACTGGCAAATTTATAATTACATAATCAATTATGATTTGCTAATTTTTATAGTCAATTGTGATTAGTTAAAAATTATGTGTTAATAGGGTGTCGTTGGCTCTCTAAATCAATATCAAACTTATACATATCTAATAATTGGACACTTGAACAATTGTGAACCCATTTATATCACATTTAATATAATCACGTTATGTAGTACAACCATATTATGCAGGTAGTACAAACCCTAACCATGACTGTTATACGAATGTTATTAATGTGATTATATAAGGTGTGATGTAAATGGGTTCACGATACTTCAATCTACCCCTAATAATAAGCTTATAAATTTAGAAATTTCAATTATAATACTTGCTTACCATCTTTATCACTTAACAAGTTAGCTGAATTGTGATAATTTTAAAAAAGTTAAAAAAAAATTTAATACCAAATTATTAATCATATCATTTCTTATTTGAAATTAATAACTTATCTAATATTGAATCACGAACTCATTTACTATTGAGATTACTAACATGCGAACTACTAAATTTGTAAATTATTTAGTATTAAAATCAAGAACCTATTTACTACAAAAGTCATAAATCAACCTAATATGTATTAGATTTATTAATTTACCTACTGAAATTACTAACTCTTACTATTAAGTCAGTACAGTTTACCATTTAACTTATAAACCTATTACCTATTAAAATTGCTAAAATTATCTACTAATGAAACTATGAACTATTTATTTTTAGACTTAATATTCGCAATTTATCTTGATAAGATTTTTAATTTTTAATAAAACTTCTAGGCTTTGATATGATTTTTAACTTTTAATTAATAATAAATTTACTAAATTAATTTGATGTACTAAAAATATTTTTAGAGTATCTTTAATTTAATAAAACTAATATAGCTTAATGTGTTTAAAATATTTTAAAAAAAGTAACATAAATAACATATAAAAATTTAATAAATCCATATATTTTTTAAAAACGGTTATTTTAATAATAATTAAATTATTAACAATCTATTTTACTAACAATTAATTTATTAACAATTTATTTTACCAAGAATTATTTTAATAATTATTTACTAATAACTTTTTAACAAAATTACATTAACCTTAACTCTAATTCTAATTTAATCTTAATAATAATATTTAGAATTACTTTGTTAGTAAAATAATTGTTAATAAAATATCTATTAGTATAATAAACTTATTAATTATTAAATTGACTGTTGATAAAAGAAACTATTAGTAAAGTAAATACTAGCAAAATAAGCATCATTTTTTTTAAATTTTTTTTAATATTAATGGTAAGGTCATGCCTCTATCTTTATCAAATATTTAATTAAGACCTTATATAGAGCACAATTCTACTTTTAAAATATTATAGAAAGAATAAAAGCTTAGACTAATTTATCTGTAACCTAAACCAACCAGAATTGCCAAGACTTATCTAGATTTGAGTGTTAGTAATTATATATAGAAGATTAGTTTGATATTTAATTTATTGGATATACTAAAAGTTTATTTTTAAACTAATAAAATTAAACAAAAAAGAACATAATAGAAGTAAAACAGAGTTTGATAATAAGTTATATTTAGGAGTTTGAGCTGTAAACCTTTAAATATAATAGAGAATTTAGATTTTATAATAAATTTGTTTTTTTTTAAATATTAATAATGAGGTTATATTTTTTAATTTTATTAAAGTTCAATTGAAATTTTTACAAAGAAAAGCTTGCTTTTAAATTACATATGAAGAATAAAGACTTAGACATATAATCTACAACCTAAACCTACAAGAGTGACCAAGGCTCATCTAGATTTGGATATTAGTAATAATATATGAGAGAGGAATATGATATTTAATTTATTAAATAGTCCAAAAATCAATTTTAGTAATAATTTGTAATATTGAGATAGGAGGTAATGATAGACTAAAAAGAGAATTATAAGTTGAGTTTATAGAAGATGTAATTGAAAACTGTGTTAAACATAAAATACAATATAGAATCCATATTTGTTGATTTAAATGAAAAAAAGTTTAATGAAAAAAAAGGTAGCTATACAGTAAAAAATAGAAGTATTATAAAGAATAGAAATAAGATTAATAGTAACTAAGCCAGATAAAGTAGAAATAAGAAATAATATATAAAAAAAGTTATGTAGTTTAAAACTGTTAAGTGTAAGAATTTCTTGATGTAAATTAGAAACAAAATTAGTAGACATGTTAAGAACAGTAGCATTTAAGATGCAGTTAAGAGAATTAGAAATTAAATAGTAAATTGTTTAAGTAAAAGAACAAAGAATCTAGTGTAATAAAGAACTAGTTTGATTGCATTGATGGCAAAAAGAAGAATAACAAGAGTTATGTTTATAAAAAGTATGAGAAACAGGTAGTTCATTTAAGAAAATTTTAACACAAAAGGTTTTTAAAATAGAGGAATAAAAGCTATAAGAAAATTAAAAACTTTTCGATTATTATTAATATAAAGCCAAGTGGCTTTTCAATTAATATTAGATAGTAGATCATTATTGAAAATAATGTTGAAATGTCCAAAGTATTATAATATGAGCTTGACAAATGGTACAGATAGAGTGTCAAATAGGAATCTTAATAGAAAATTAGTCAATAAATAGAATATATGCAGAGTTGTAAGAATTGTTATTTAAAAATATTAAAAAAGGTAGTATTTGATAACTGCAAGCAAGCTAGTTAGTAAGATTATTAAATAGGTCATCTTGATATATAATAACTTTGTAAAAAGTGAGCTAAATATTGTATAAATTAATGAAGTTAATAAGAGTTTGCCAAATAGAGAAGTATGGAGTATAAGTATAAAAGAGTTTAGAAGCTGATAAGCAAATACTGTGATATTTAGAGATTACAGATTGTGAGTAAATAAAGATATGAACAGAACAGTTTCTGGAAACAGTAATAATTGCTAAAAAAATAGCAAGAATTTTAACTTTAAAAGAGCATAGCCAAAGTTTAACTTGTGCTTAAAATAAATAAATAGTTGTAAAGTTATTAACTTGGATCTAGCCTATGCACATAGAGAATTAAGAGGTATTAAACTCAATAAAAGAACTATTAGTATAAAATAAAATAGTAATTAGATTATAATTAGAATTAGTAATAAACTGTAGGTTGTCAGTAAGTTGGCCTAACTGAAAAATGCAAGGTAATTGTTGTAAATTGATTATTAATGAGATTTTATAATAAATTTGTTGATTAAGATGAAGCAAAAATTTTATAATAAGTGTTGTGACTATTTTTTTAGATGACAAATTGCAATAATGTTAATAAGTTTATTTGGTATTAGACCTGTTAGTTAAAAAATTGAAGATGCATCTGATAAACTGTAAATAGTAATATTACTTAGTAGTTTAATTTAGTTGTATAAGTTAATTATAGTATTTGATATAATATTGAGTATATTAATATTACAAATATGTTTTAATAAAATGTCTATAAGGCTGTATAGTAATCAATTAAATGGGCAGATTATACAATAAAGATAATAACTGATTTGATGACATTGGTAACAAATTAGTGAATATAAATAATATCATTTATGTAAAATATATGAAATAGAAAGATCAGCTAGTAGAATTTTAATTCTAAAGAACTTAAGAATAGAAGACTGAAAGTTGTACAAGAAGTTTGAAATTTTTTGATTGTTATTAATATATAGCCAGATAGCTTGCCAATTAATTTAATTAAGAATTTGTGCTATTTTTAAAAATGGTTTTGTGTAATCTATAATATATAATATGTGCATGACATCTTGTACAGGTACTGCAATAAATAGATAATTCTAAAATAAAGGTTTCAAAGTTTAAAGTTTATATAAGTTTATAAATATTATAAGATATAAAAATAAGATATAGCAAATAGTGATGATAGCATATGAGTTAATTTGCAAGATTATTGTATTAATTATCCTGTTAAAAGTAACTTTGTAAAAAATATTGTATAATTTGATAAAATTAATAAGTATATTTATAATAAGAAGTATAATATATATATATAAAATAAAGTATAAGTTGAGTTTAAAAGACTGATATTTAGAGATTACTAACTATGAGTTAATGTATATATATATAATACAATTTCTAGAAGCAGTAATAAAAGCATATAAGATAGCAGTAAGTTCAAACTTAAATTAACAAGACCAATATTTTGTTTGGATTTGAAATATATGCAATATAGTATTGTTTAAAATTTGAGCTTATCTAATATCTATAAAGCATTGTAATATACCCAAGTTAATAACAAAGCCATCTGTATAAAAGTAAAGTTTTGATAATTGTGCATTGTAATTAGCAATTTGTTAAAGATTGTTTGTTAAAATACTAAGTTTAAAGATAGTTAGAATAGATTATATTGTAATGTTAATATTAAAAAAATTGGAAATTTTAATAGAATAATAAATTGTAATAAAGTATATAAGGTCAAGATAATTAGTATTAAAGTTAAAAGTTTTGTTATATATATTAACTTGATCAAAGAATCTTGTAAAGAGATTGATAGAAATATTGATTGTGCATTTATTAGCAATTGTATAAAAGTTAAGAGAGCAACCTGGGCATGCTTGTAATTAAATAAATAGAAGAGAATAGAAATGAGCAGTGTTGTTATAAAACAGTTGTAGACATGATTTGCACCTTTTTGAACATTTTTTAGATAAATAAATAAATTAAATTACTCAAATTTTATTAAGTTAAACTATTTTAACTTTTTAAATAAAAATATTTAGCACTATAAAAAATATATAATTATATATATTTTAAATTAATATATTAAATTTTGAAGCTTGTATATAATGTAAACATTCTTAAATATATGAATATTTAACTATTGAACATGGTCAAAACAAATCTTGAATATAGTAAACATGACAACACTAGAACAAGTAAATTGTAATTTTATATAGCATTGCTAATAAGTAATAAGAATAGTTTCTAATAAAAAAAGTTGTCTTCTAGTTTTATTAGTAATAATTTAATCTTTAAGTACTGTAATAAGTTATAGTTTTTTATATTAAAAAAATATTCAGTTGAATAACTATAATAATTAGTACTAGATAAATGTAAATATTAGTAAAAGATATAATTATATAAGTGGTTTGTGGTTTGGTCTTCTAAATAGTTAAACCAAAGTAGTAGTTTGTTTTTAGAAATTTTTTTATATATAGAGATATATGTTTTCAGTCTTGTTATCAAATTTAGTGAGTTGGTCTAAATAAAAAATACAATAGTATTTAAGTTATTTTTTGAATATTAAGTATTTAGTATGTAATGAGAATAATGATTCAAGTAAAATAGGCCTTTCTTAAATAGTATATAAAATATTTTATAGTGAATTAAATACAAACATTATGTCAAGATATTTAAAGAGTTGAATGATTTTGAAGTTAACAGTATGTTTGTTAGATTCATTAATAATAGAATTATTATATATTAGAATACTACTTATTCTCAAAAGATCAGAAGAATTAAGCCTTTTAGTAAAGATTATAATATGATGTTATAGTTAAAAGTCTCATATATTATAAATATTATATAAATAATATATTGGTAGAAATTGTATGACTAATTTGGTTTTGGTTTTAACAAGTCTATATAACTTGTATGAATTTTGTCATATGTATTTTAATTAAAAAATATTATAAAGGTGATATTCTATTATAAGAATTATAACAGTATTAATAATATAATATGCATATATATCAGTAATTTGCTTAGTACTTGCAGTTTTAATAAGATATAATAATTCTGTTATGATGAGTTTAGTTTGTTTAATTAGTTTATTATTAAGTATAAACTAGCATTCAAAAAATTTAAATAGTTTATTTGATGAATGAAGGTTGAGAAGATAGTTGTTGTATATAATAAGAATATAGTTAGTTTGTTTTTTATTAGTTATAAGTATGAATTTAGAGGAGTTAATCTGTATATTAGCTATGTTAAAAAATGAATTAGCTATAGAAAAACTTTGCAATAGTTTTTGTTATAAGGATGTAATTCAAAGAGTATCATTTATATAAGCAAGAACTAAGCAGTATAAGCTGAGCTTGTTGTGTATTTGATGTTTAAGATTAGTTAACCAAAAAACTTGTATAGTATAATCTTTAAAGTTGTTGTAAATATATAATATGAGTAGGTTATAATAAATTTACTCTAAAAGAATAGTAATAGCTTTACTTTAGTTAATGTTATTAAATATAGAATATGATGAAGTAAGACCAAGGTTTATAATAACTAATTTTGTTAATTAGTAAGTATATTAATAATAGCATTAATAAAGAATTAAAAAGAGCAAGTTATTATTAAGACTTTTAAAAAAGGATAAAATTAACATAGTTATATGCTTTGCTTATATTTTGAGATAAGAGCCAAATTGGTTTGTAGTTGCATAATGCATCTTTAATAAGATAATTAAGTATATAAATTGGTATAAATGTGCTGTTTTTAAGTAAAGCAACATAGTTGTATAATAAAAAAATAGTATTTTAGAAAAACACTATGCTAATTCTAGTAGTAATAATTTTTGTATAGACTTTTTTATATATTTAATAAGACTTATAGGTTGGATAAGGTTTAAGTCTTTATTAAATATACAGTATTATATTTTGAAATAGAATAGATTCTAATTTGTTTTTATTGTTTAAAATTTGATTAAATTAAGGCAACAGTTAAATAAACTGTAATAGCTTGAATACAGTTAATACTTATATGTTAAAGCATTTTATAACTAATTCTTGTAGGTCCACAAACATTTCTATTGGAAAATTTTAATAAAGTTTGAAGAACTTCTTTTTCTGATATAGGAAAGTTGAGAAAGTTGTATCATTAAGTATTGATATATAGTTGTGATTAATAATGCATATGCCAGAAGCTATCAAACAGTGATTAGTCAATTAGTCAATATGCAATACAGTTATAAAAGTGTAATTATATATGCTGTTTAATAAGATTGGAGTTGTAATGAGTTGGTTAAGAAGTTTAATGTTGAAGAAATAAATAGGAGCTTTGTATTAGTTAAGAATGTTGTTTATAGCTTGTTTAGAATGTATTGTAAATGTTTCATATCTTTTTTGTATAACTTGTTAAATTTGTTAAAGCAATAAAAAGTTTTTAGTATAACAAGCTTGATATAGTTGTTTCCAAATCATTTGTGCATGTTGGATCCATGAATAAATTTGAAAGTGATCATCTAACTTAAAAGCTTAAAGATTATAATAAGATCTGTTAGTAATGTTCTGAATCTTAGAGATTATTATATTAATATTAAGGTTGTTGTAAGTTTGTTTAACTCTTTATTAGATGTTCAAGCTCTTTAAGTAATATATAAACTAAGATAAAATAAGAAGAGTATTGATAATTGTAGCTACATTTATAAGTTTTTTTGTTAGAAATAAAGTATATTGCAGTATTAATTATTAAATGTTTAATTTTATATTAGTTGATTTCAATATTTTTATTAGTATTGTTATTAAATAGTATATTGTATATCCTAAAATTGTAAGAAAAAAGATTCAAGAATTCTGTCTATTTGCCAGTTGATATATCTTTATAATTAGATTCTGTAACTAATGCCAATATGATAACATTAAGGTTTGCTATATATATTAGTAAAAGTTCAAATAAATGTAAGGATAGAGTGATCACTGAACATTAAAATATTATTATTATTAAGTTTGTATAAAATAAAGAATTGAATACTAAATAAATCAGTTTAAATATAGTTAATACAGCTATGGCTAGAATTGTTTGATCATGTAAAATATTTGTTAATAACATATACACTAAGATTAAATATATTAAAGTGATATAGATAATTAATAAGTTGAAATTTAGATGATAAGCTACAGATGTTATTATATATATTAAAGTTTTCAAGTATTATTAGATGAAAATTGTGTTGGAAAACTTGTTAAATCTATGTAATAACAGTATTCTGTATTTTGTTACATTTTTGCATGTTAGTAGAAAAGAGATAAACAGCTATAATTCAAAGTTTGATTTTACTTTTGAAAAAGATATTCAAAACAATTGCTCTATTAGGATGTATTTAGCAATTGTATATATAAGATTGTAGATATTTGTGAATCATAATAGCAGCACCTTTTGCTAAGATTTCAGAGTTAGCTCAGAAGTAAGTGAATAGATTATTGTTATAAAATTGAAGATTAGTACTATTAGCAATTTTGAATTCAGTAATATAGGCAATATGGATATTATTGTAAAAACAATAATTTTGCTAAGTTTTTCTTTTAGTTACTGTATTAAAACCTCTAACATTGATATACAAATATTTAAATAAAGATCATATAAAGATTGTATTAATGTAAATACTTGTGATATTAAATAATTATTAAGAAATAAGTTAGATAAAATAAAAGTAGAATTAGAAAGATTTGATTTAAAAGGAAGATTATAAAAAATAGAAAAAAGATAAGAATAAATAACAGTATAATTAGGTAGAAAAGAGTTATTTAGAAGATATATATGAGTTTTATAATAGGTGTTGCTAACAGAAAAGGTAATGCTAAAGACAGTATTGTTATGTTTATTAATATGTTGTATAAGAGATTAAATAGTTTGGTTATATGGAAGAAGTAGTAGGTTGTAATAATAATAAAAATTGTTAAAGCATGTATAAATATTATAAGGGCTCAAAGATGTTAAAAATAATCATCTGAGTTTGTTTTATATAGAGTTAATCACTATATATTTAGCTCTTACAGCTGTGCAAAATACTATAGTCTGTCCTATATATCAGATCAGATTATTATAATTCTGGTCTTTATATAAATAAACTGTACTGTTTGTTTACTTATATCATTTTTTCTATTAACTACTATAAATGTATTATTTAATAGAATGGTGGCTGCATTTATGAGTTTTGCAGAAAACAGATCTATTGAAAATGAGTCTGTTTTTTGTTTTTAAAAAGAATGCCTTTGTAATAGAAATAAATATTTTGAATTTAATGTTAAATTTTCATATAAAATTATTTTAGCTTCTTGTAAGGCTTTTTTTTATAAAATTTGGTTATTATAGAATAGTTGAGAGATTCATTATAAGTACAATTAATATATATAATTATATATGCAAAGAAGTCAGTATCAATAAGTTTAGATATAAGAAAGTTAATGGCTTATTGTTTATTTATTTTGTTAATATTATAGTTTTCTGCAGCAATGTTTTAATAAATAGTTAAGTATTGATAAAAATAAAATGCTTGTCATTTTGGATTAGTTCTAACAAAATTGGCTAAACAAATATACTTTCATTTTTGTTACTTCTTTATCTAAAACAGTAGTAGAAATTTGTTTAGTGAATGTAACTTCATGTTTTTCTTTAATATAAAATATTAAAGCATCAAAAAAGAGTTTATTTCAAGTTTCAATTTTTTTTAGATAAGTATTATATAATATATTAAACATGTTTTATATAAGTTTAGATAAGTTATATGTAAGTTGTAGTTTAAAGCTTGTTTTTTGAGTATTGTCAGATTTCTTTTCATTATCAGGTTTTTTTCTTTTTCTTTAGTAATGATTGGCTCAAAATAAGAATATTTTGGATCAGTAAAAATAAGAATATAGTGATTAATATGTCTAAAAGTTTTATTATATCTTTTATAAAGGCTAGTTGATTTTTTAAACTCAACAGTAGTAGGTAAGAGCTTTTTAAGATAAAAAATAAAGTTTTATCTAAATTCATATTTAAGATAATTTTTTTTTTTTTTTTTTTTTGTTGTTGTTTTTTTTTTCTGTTTGTTGTTGTAATCCTGTGTGGT
>CAJVQA010002472.1:0-21869 GCA_910591915.1 Cetraspora pellucida | reverse complement strand
AACATGAAGATTTTTAAGAAAGATGTCAATTTCTATTAGGAAATTTTTGTAAGTTTGAATTTTTCCAATATGTTTAGTAAGTGATTTGTGGATTAAAATTCCTACACCACTTTGGTGAGCATTGCTTGGTATCCAGAAGCTTTTATAATTTGTGAGTTTTTTTGAGAGTGTTGAAAATTTTGCTTCTTTAATAGATAGATATGTTTCTGAAATTCCAAAGATATCTAGTTGATTTTCTGAGATGTAGTCAATTAAACTTAATTGTTTGTAATTGTCTAAAAGGTTATTAATATTAAGTGAATATATTTTAATTAATTTTATATTGTTTGAAACTTCTAGTTTATTTGTGTTTATTAGGTCAATTTTAGCAGAAGAGGAGATATATTCAGCTGTGATTATTGGTAGTGTTGTTTAGAGGTGGTATTAAGGTAGTTGGATTAGATAATTGATCAGACTTGGTAAAGGTGATAGAGTTTATATCAGGTATTTTCCATTTTGAAATAGTTAGTAAGAATAGATAACCTTGTGTTTTATAGAGAGAAGGGTCTAATATAGTATGATTTGGTAATGTTGGTTCAATATTATATAAATAAACATGTGTTTCTGTTTTTATGAAGTTTATAGATATTTTAATTGAATTAAAAAAAGAATTTTGGTGTAGGTGTTGAATGAATTTGATAAGTGTAATAGGTTCCTGTATTTGAGATAGTTTGTAATATTTTAAAAATTTCTTGTAACAATTGTCTATCTCTGTAGGAGTTGAAGCATCGGAAGTAGAGATAGTATTTGTAATGTCTTCTACAGAGTTGCTCATCGGTTTAAGCTCGGCTTGCATAGCTGTGGAGGATACCATAGCCTGTCCTGTACATTGGGTCTGGCTATTATATTTCTGATTCTTCACTACAATATGTTTTACTGTCTGCCTATTGTTATTATTCTCCTTTAAGAATGACCTACTAAGAGTGGAGAACATCATAATCTTAGAGGTGACAGTTGCTTTAATGTTATCTGTAGAAGAACTTATTGAAAAGGAGTTTCTTTTTGTGAATTGGAGTTTTCAGAAGATTCATTTTGAGGGATAGGGTTATTAGAATCGATATTTTTAGAAATAGGTATAGTTGGGTTTTTTTCTTCTTTTTCTTCAGAATTATTTGATTTTTGTATAAAGAGCATGTCATTGTATTGTGTAGGAATAGAGATATTAAAGTGTTTAATTTGGAAATTTTTAGCTTTGAGATAGTATATTTTATCATAGTCAATTTTAATTTCTTTGAGAGATATTTTAAATTGAGATAGAATTTCATAATAGGTAATTATGCGAGCTAATGTGTGTACATCAGTGTTAGCATCTATGATTTTTTCAAGGGCTTTCTCTTTAGATAACTCTTGAATATCATTATTTTCTGCTATTGTTTGTAAGTATTTTTTTAAGTATTGGTAAAAATAGTATGTAGTTCGAGCAGTTTCACTGTTTACATTATTAAGTAATGCAAAGTCTTTTTCAGTTGATATGGCTAATTTTCTTAGTTCAGCTGTAGGTGTTAATTTTGAGAAAGTTGTTACTAATTGTTGTTTTGGTTGAAATAATTTGGTTTCTAATGAAGGATGGTCCCATTCTTTTGTGTTAGATTCTAACACTGGATGGGATTTGAATGATTATGAAAAATAGTAGTTAGAAATACTTTTAAGACAATGTTCAGTTTTTTCTGATAATAAGTTACAGAATTTTTTGTTGCATTTATGAAAATAATGAAGTGCTGCTTTAAAAGTAGCTTTAGATCATTCTTGAAGTGTAGATAAAGTACTTGGAAGTGAGTAGGTTTCTGGTAAAAGTTCTTTGCAGTCTTCAATGAGCTTTTGAGAAATTAACATTTTAATATAGTTGCTTGTTTTTTGTTATTCAATTTTTTCAAATTGAATTTTGTACTTTTCAAAGAATTTTTGAAACCAGGTTTCATAAGTTTTGGTATAAGGTTTGAGAAAAGGAATTTTGAAGTCATCTTCAAATTTTTTTGTAGAAATATTTAATTTAACTTTAATGTTGAATCTGTTATTATTTTGAATATCGAAAAGTAGCTTGTCTGCATTATAATTGATATCAAAATTTAAAGTGAAGTGTAGAGGTTTGATGTCAAGTTTTTTTATAAATTTTTTGAAGTTAATGGTTTTGTAGGTATGGTTTAAATATAAGTGTGCCATGTTGATGGCAACTTTTTTTCTTTTATTTGCTGAATATAATGAAATGAAGTAATGTAATTGAAAAATATGTAAATAGTCCAGTTGAGTAAAAAGTACTGTTGTAAATTTGGATAACAAGCCTTTAAGAGTTTCAACTAAAACTTTAAAAAAGATAGAATTTAATTTGTCGAATTCAGGATTAGCTTCAAAAATGAAGTCAGTTAGGAATTTGAGTTTGCTACTAGCCATTTTGTTAAGTATATAGTTAAATGAATATTTAGCAGGAGGTCTGTTATTTGGTTTTGTATCAGTTGGTTCGGTTGAGATTGGTTGACCTAGATTAAAGTTTACAAAATGTGATTTTAAAAGTAAGAAGACTTGTAAAGCTAGTGGTATGCTCAATTTACTATGTTGTTGTATTTCGGGAGTAATAGGATAGTTTAGGAACCAGTCAAGGTCATTTGTTGTATTACGTTTTTGAGTAGTTTCTTTTTCTTTTTGTTTATCATTTTGTTTTTGATCATTATCATTTGGATTTTTTTAGATTTTGTTAAATTTTGTTTGTTTGTTTTCCTTAAAATCATTTATGATTTTGGCTTTCTTGGGTAATTTTGTAAGAAATTTTTTAAAAAGTATTTGTTTTTCTTCTGCTAATAATTGCCAGCATTTGATTTTACAATATAGATTGTGTTGTTCCCAGTTCATAAGTATTGAAGGGGTTGGGTATTTTAGTTTAAAAGAATGAATACATTTTGTATAAACAGGAAAGCTTCCTTTACTAGTTACAAAGGTTAAAGCTTGTGGGTCTAAAGAGTGTTTGCTGTCTTTCAGAATAATACATGATATATTCTTGATTTTGCATATAATGCAAGTATGTGCATGATATGAGTATGATTTGAAAGGAACATGAGTTGTAGAGGTTTTTCTAATATTACTGCAAAAGGTAGGGAATGGATAAGTGATTTCATGTTTTGGCTGAAATTTGGATCTTGAAAAGCTTTTGAGAGACTTGAATAATTTTATATCGAAATCGATTTCTATGAAGTTAGATGAGTCTGAAGTATTTTCAAAAGTAGATTGTAGATATGCTAAAATAGTAATATGTTAAGAGGCAAAGTATGTGTGATATTTTTTGCAGAAACAGGTAGTGATTACAGGTTCAGTAGGCTTAACAAAAAAATGGAAATTATTTTGAGAATCACATGATATAGGATTGAAGTTGGTAGGTAAAACTTTAAGGATTCATATATTACTATTATGAGTAACAATGCTGAAACTGTTACTATGTTTGGCGATGTAATTATTGAAGTCAAAAGAGTTAGGTTCAACAGTAATAATACTTGGCATTGTGTGTAACTATCTTTTTTGGTAATAGATATAAAATTTATATAGTATGAATTATTTGTGTAATATTGATTTTAAGAAAAATTTTCCAATTTTAAGAGCTATTAGGTTATTTAGAAGCGATTTGTTGATTGTAGTATATTTGTAGAAGCTAATTGGATATTTAGGAAAATTTAATGGGTACCAGAAAAGTGAAATTTTCTGGTACACCCCTGCAGGTTTTTCTAAAATGCCAATGAAAAATTCTGTAAAGTTAGGTTTTAGTTTTCACCTTTTTGTTTGTATTTTGGTGAGTTTTGGTTTGTTTAAAATAAATTATATATCAAAATGACTGGCTTGAGGTGCTTGATATTTTTCTACTAAGGTTAAGATATATTAGCTTAGTAAAATATGTAGTAAATGAGCAAAAACAAAAATTTTGGTTTTTGGAACTTTTCTTAGTAGCCAAGTGTTTTTGGAACTTGAAACTTGGTCACCTAGATGGTGAAAAGTGAGCTCAACAACTTTACTTAAGAGTACAAATAAGGTTTATTTAGTAAAAGTTTGAGAAATAATTAAATGTTTTTAGCAAAATTTGGTACAAGTGATCTATGAAAAGAGTTACAGAATTGGTCTTTCTTGTTCAAATAAATTAAAAACATAAAACAAGTTTTTATATATTATTAGATTCAAAAAACTGTAATTTGATTATTTTATAATTTAAATTTTTATATAATATATAATAAGTAACCTTTATGAAAAAAAAAGATTAGATTTGACTAATAGGTAATTAAGGTTTTTGGTTATTTTAAATCAATGAAAATAAGCAAAATAAGTTATTTAATAAAGAATTTAAATAAACAATAGTGATTATGAAGATTTATAAGCTTTATAACAATAATAGTATTAGTATTTATTATATACAATATAATATATTAGGAATTATTATTTATAAAACAAATAAAATATGCTGTATCTAAGGGTCATTTTAGTTTTTATTTATAATACTAAATTTATTACTTACAAATATAACTTTATACTTATTATTTATTAAAACTAATTAAATCTATTTATATATATTTATTTTATTTTTTTATTTTTTTTTTTATTTTTTATCTATTTCTTTAAATCTAAAATATCATTTTTATTATAAATATAACTTATTACACTTATTACACTTATTGCATTTATGTATTTTTTATGTAATTAATTATGATATTCTGGTTTTATAATATTAAATGTAAACATTAATTTAGTGAAATACTATTTTTATAACTAAATACTTGAGTTGCTTAAAGAGAGTTATAAATAATTGTAGTGTATTGATTACATTAGCATATTAAGTATCAAATTTAATTTAATTTAATACAGTTTTTCTTATATACTTTTAAATAAACATTTATTTATATTAATATATCTTGAAAAAATATAATTGTATACTAAATTAAAGCTAATTAATTATTATTATTGTAATTATAATATACAAATTAATAAATATATTATTAAATATAATTATAATTGTAATAAAAAACTCTTTCTGATGATTATCTGAACCAAACTTTTTAAAAAGCTGAATTACAGAAAATAATATAGTTAATATATTAAACTTTATGAAAACCTTTCTGAAGTATTGTATATGTATTGTTGGACATTGAAATAGAGTTGAAAAAAAGTCAAAGCCTTGTGGTGATGGTTTAAAGAGCACTCAAAAACTATAAAAAAAATAGTTAGTGAAAGTCAAGATTTCTTATTAAGTGAACAATAAAGTTGGATATATTAGTTGTATATAACTATAAAATCTACAAGGAACACCCACAAAGGTTAAGAACTTATAAAAACTAAAAGTTGGTTCACCTAGAACTCTTACTTTTTCTTTAAAGAAAATTTTATAAAAAGTAGGTAATTTAGTTTACTTCCTTCTAAAGATCGATATGTAAAATTATCTAAACAGTCAACAGTATTTACTTTCTAATTAGAATTGTTTACAATGTGGATTGGAAATAATACAGCAATACAAATATGACTATACACATATTTCAAGCTGCTGAAAATCTATCAAACATTGCCTCCAAACTAACCAGAATCCTATACTAACCCTCTACAATAAAGTCGAAAATTTTTTCATCTTTTTGGTTTTTTGTTTAAATAATTTAAGTAAATAAAAAGATAATAGAATAATTTTTATCTAGTATAGTTTATAATTTTTACAAACCCAACATAGGCTTATAATTGTAATTGTCAGATATCTGTGAATTACAAGTTTTATACCTGACACAGGTTTAAAATTGTGACTATCTGATTTTTTGTAAATTTTAAGTTTTACACTTTTTTTTTTTGTTTTCTCCTTTTTTCTTTTTATTTCTTGTTTTGTATCTTTTATTATTTACCTCTATACTTCTGTTTTTTTATATATAAATCTTTTTTTGTTTTTTTGCTTTTCTACAAGAAGACATTATCAGATTGATAGAATCCTATTGTAGAGTGACAGTTAGATGAGCAGTCTACTTCTGTTTGAGGTAGTATAACAGGTTGCACTTAGGTACCAATAAGGTGATCAGGTAATGCTGAACTTAAGTATTAGAAAAATTCTTTGTAATTTGTATAGTATTAAGAATTCTAATAAAGCACTAATATGACTGCTTAAGTTAAAAAAAATAAAAAATAAAAAATCATAATTATAATTGTTTTAATATTATTGTTATAAGCATTTATAATTTATTAATTAATAATTTGTTATTTACTATAATAATTGATTTTATCTCTTATTTTGATAGATATAGTCAGTAATTTTAAAATTATTTATTACATTATAAATAATTAATTAGTTAAAATCAGTCACTTAAAAATTGATTTGAAAATATTTTTTTATATAAAAATTATTTATTATGATAAAACTAATTTAAAATATTACTGTTACTAGATTCAAGTATTTAGTCAACTTCTAATTTAAATTTTAGTTATTAAATTATATATTAATAAATTAAAATTTATTATAATATTAATTTTTCAGATTATTTTTATTAAAGATTATTATTTAATTGAAGATATTATAAGTTATAAAAGTTTTATAAAATAAAAAGTATCATAAGATAGTTATAGGTTTTTTATTATAGCAGTAGTTGCATAAATTTACAAAAAGAGATAGGTTAACTTGGCATTAACATTATACAAAAAATTGAATAAAAAAAGAAATTTAAAGGTAGAAGGCAGTATTTTAAAATTATATAAATCTAATGATAAATTTTTTTTATATTTAATTTTATAAAAAATTATATTAAATAAACTAATTTTAATTATTAAATAAAATTATAGAGTAGATCTTTCTAATTTTAATAATAGTAAAATTTATTAAAATAGGTTAAAAATTCATTGAAATATGAATTTTTAAAGATTAGAATATAAAATTATAGAATAAAATTAACTAATAGATTTACATAAATTAATCAACTAAATTCTTCATTTTTGTATTATCTAAGGAAATTTTAACTTATCTAAGTAAACTTTATTATATATACAAGTATATTTTTCTAAAATAAAACAATACATCAAAATTTTACTATAATAAATAAATAATTTTATTTATAATATTATAAATTTTTTTATTAATTAATTAAAAAATAAAAAAAATCTTATTAGTAGCATATATTAATTTTAAATGAAAATTTTAATATACTATACATAACTATATAAAAATGATCTATGTGCCTCCTACTGATAAAGAACAGATTCGACATTCAAAAAAAAAAAAGAACCAAATAAGAGAAAGGAATGAAATTATATACATGTATATATCTTCTAACAATTTTCTTTTTTCTCTCATAATGTATTTTCATTAAATTAATAAATAGATCTAAACAAGAATAATGACCTAACATATGACAATAGTCATGCTAAGATTATTATCATGAGGATCACCTCTGGACTAATTCGTAATGGATATATAACATGAATTGGTTACTTAAGGTTTAATTGTGAAAATTAGAATCAGTAATGCTTTTTTCCTTCACTGTCTGACTCTGTTCTAGCTCTTTAATGCTGTGACCCCTCCCAACCTTTCCCAAAAAAAAAAGAAAAGAAAAAAGAAGAAGGAATGAACAAAATGAAATAAAAAACAAAATGAAATGAAATTAAAGAATGAAGGGAAAGCAAATAATAAATGGAAGATATTTTCATGCTGTAGACCTCTGGCCCCCTCCAAAAAAAGAGAAATATTTGAGGATAAATAATGATAGTTGTAATTGAAGTGAGCTGCTTGAGGACATGCTTACTAACTTGGAGGGCCTTGCTTGGTAACTTGTTCCCCGACTCTCGATGCAAAAAAAAAATCGGTTTATTATTATTTTTAATGCGCTACACCTTAGCCTGAGCCATCTCCCAAATTGCACATGCCCGATCCTCGTTAAAGTTTCATCACGTGACCGTTATACACCGTTATCAAATGTAATCTATTATCATGTAATATGTTTAGCGCCTATGAAGAGCTAGAGCCGCAGCTGGCACTACTCCCATAGTGTATTTTCATCGAATGAATAAATAGATCCGAGTGAGAATAAAGGTGTGTCCGAAATTGATGGTAAATTTTCGCTTGGTGTGATGTCGGCTGAATGAGAAATGATTGTCACACAGACCCACCTGATTACAATAATAGCCAATTAAATTTAAATAATAATAAAATATTTTTAGGGCGATAGCACGAAAAGTATCTTCTAGTTAGGCCTTCATAGCCTTTATTTTAAAATAAATAATAATAACCAAATATAATTTTACTATAATAAAATACCGTAAATGCCATTTATCGTACATGTCACCATGATCAAGAATCACTTTGCGCTGTAACATAAAGGTGAATCCAGTTCATAATACATATTATGATAATAATCATTAAAAAACATCACTAACTTTTCTAATAATTTTTTTTAAACACAATAATAATGTGCTTAGGACTGTAGTTGTTGATTAAGAAGAGTTTACACTGTTTTGTAAAGTAAAGTATATAATTATTATAATATGCTCTATCATTAATGAGACAGATTATACTACACATTGTTCTAAATTAATTTGATCCATCTACGGAAAAGCAATGTTCACTTTGAGTCGTCGGATCGTTACCCCACCAAATTGGAAATTGTACCTGAAAGATAAAATGTAGTAAGTCATGCATATAAAATTTTTTTGAAAATTATACATGAGACTAGTAGAAATATTAAATAAATAAGTTACCCGCACAATACCAGAAAGACAAATAAAAGATACTATTGCCATAATCTGTGCACCACTATCAAATGCTGCAGACATTATGTAATTATACCTATCATGTATAATAAATGAATGTGCATTATTTTTAAATTATTGATTATAAAAAAAAGAAAATAACTTACTTCATCCACCACCTATAAATAATCAAATAAAATTTAACTTATAATTTATCTGTTTATCATAATAAATAGATTAAGCCATATATTTACTCTTTTTTATAGCGAAGTAAATAAAATTGACTTATAAAGCTAGCGATGAAGCCAGTGATTAAAAAATTTGAATAAGATGCGGCAAAACTAGATAGACAAAGTATTATTAGAGGCATATTCACAAGATTAAATTTTGCCTTGGGAAATTTTAAATGAAGCAAATAAAATGGTATTGGCAAAAAGCCACCAATTAGGAAGCCCCAAAGAAGTATACTATAAATTGAACCGGGCTACCGAAATAAAAGAGCATTAGATTTATGTACTATTCATTGCTTTAATAAAAAAGTAATGTGTTACTTATTTGATTTAACATACCCGAAAGTCCTTGCCGGTCCAATCAATCCCCATAATAGATGCAGTATCAAACATTTTTGTATTAAAGCCAGCCCACTACATGTGCAAGTCTTAGAGAACATTCTTTAAAAAAAAATTTTTTTTCAAAAAATCAGGTATTACTTACTTGACCAGTTGGATCAACTTCTGTACCATCAATGTAAGGTCTTTTCGCATTAATTATAATATTCAACGTCCAATAGTTTACGACTACGCCAACAACTGTACCCCATATTTGTGATATGAACATGCTTCTTGGAGGAATTTTCATATAATGACCTTAATGTTGAAAAAAATTTAACAATAATATTTAGATAACCTTGGTAGCAATAAGGTTTTTTTAATAGCCATACCCAATTTTAGGTCTTGAACAAAACAAACATTGAGATAAAACCACAGTTCCATAAGTTTTAAAATATACGTTTGCAATAGGATAACCAGGTAAAAGAAAACCGCAAATTAATTCAGCTATAATATTTAGACCAATTTGCATATTTGAGGTTGCTTGAATAATGCCTATCAATAGTTGAGAATAATGAGATTATTTTAAACAAGATTATTTGAATAAGAGTTATAAATATTATACCAATTGGGAGTACTATAAGCACAGGAATAGCAACAGCCAACAATACACACCACCAAGGTAAATTCGCGCCGGTTGTATAGCCGAGGGTAATTGCGATTACTAACATGATAAAGAAAATGGAACCATACCAATAATGTGGCACTTCTATTATGATTAATATAAGAATTGGTAATATAACTCATATTACATTTTTTTTAAACTCAATTTTTTTAAAAAATAAACGAATAAAATAGAAAAATTATATTAATAAAACCTGGATAAACATCCATCATTTTGCAGTGGATTTCAGTTTCCTCCTCTTCACGAGTTTTCTTGTATCGATTCCAAATTTCCTTCCCGTGAAATAGTATCACATGACTAATTGTAGCGGGAATTTGCATGAAATTAAAGCCATAGCAAGTAGCAAGCATACTAGTACTATACACAGAACTATAATTTTCGTATGCAGTAACATTGAGTGCACCAGTTATTGGATCAATGACGCTTGTCTGGTTATATCTATAAATACAATAAAAGTATTATCCATAGTTTAATAAAGCTTATTATAATTTAACATATTTAAAGATCAATACTTACATATTTCCATATTTATCGAATGAACCAAGAGATATTGTGAGACCCGAAAACGTGACCGGTGCACGTGACGAAGATCCCGAATGTCAGAAATGTCAGGTATGTCAGATATATCGAATATGTCTGATATATCTGATATATCTGTTATATCGCATAAGTGTGATATATTAAATAAATGCGATATATATGATAAATTAGATATATACGATATATTAGATATGTTTGACATAGTAGACAATCTCATAATGTAAATAGACAAGAACGTTTATTATAAATAAAGGGCAATTCGCCCAGGCCAAAAGGCCAGTGATTACAATTACGAAATATAAACTAACTACCCGACCCATAGTACAAGTGAAAGTATTGCCTTATAAACCCAGTTACTATCGTAAATCCCATTATTAACAATACCCGTTCACCCCAACAATAAACTAAACCCGTAATTGATCGCTCGCCTAGTCACGTGCCCAGTAAACCGTAACGAAGAATAGAAGAGTTCCAACCCCGATTCGACGTAGTGAAATCCCGGTTGAGACAAGAGAAGAATATAGGAAATTAGAAGAAGAGTAGGTTGAAGGAAAGACTCAAGAGAAGAGACTAGTACTTACCTACGGACGAAAATCCACTCGCCAAATCTAACACGCCTGTTTCGACTTAGCCGCCGTAGGTTACACGAGAGTTGGAATAGTTTAGCGACAGACTCGCCGATTTCCGAGACGACAATATATATGGAAATTTTTGTGCATCACTAAATGATTTTAACAAGTTAATATCCAATAATTCTACAAATAACTAAATAATACAATTATACAATAGCTAAATAAATTACTAACAAAATATTATTAAAGTACAACAACGGGCCAATAACCCACGCTACTAAAATCATACCAAAGTAACCATTTACTTGAGCCCACCTAAATTATAGGGAAATAAATAAATAAATAAAAATATACCAAAATAATGATACTGCATGTCCACAAGAATTATAAAAAATTTGGTTACCATGGAGTAACTAAAGGTCCAACTTGGCCAATAGCATTCCAATCAAAGGAGAAATTAAGAATTCCAGCACCCCTATAACCACTTCCTAATGTACTTACTACATTATTATTTGGAGCGATAAGGCATAATACGGAAGCGCTGATTAACCAAGGAAACATGTATTCTGGTACGAATTGCCAAATGAACATTAAAAGAAATGCGATATAAAAAAAACGAAATTTATCATTTGTTTCTGAAGTATTTCCATGTAGCGTATTGTACATGCTAGCTAAAACGAGGTTTTGAGGCCATATCATGTTAGCTGGACGGACCGAAACTAAATGTAATTGACATTAAAATGTTAATTGAAATTTAAGTGTAAACATTAATTTACTTGAGTAAATATTATATTTTATATAATTATTTACAGATAATAATCCATACATTTTCGAACAAAGCCGGCAAGTCCATATCCAATCATTTGTGAGCTAATCAATAACAGAAAACCGGTTAAGAAATTGATTCGAGTGTTATAGTATAATTCTTGATTGAGATAACATCCTATATGTATGGAAATATAAATAATTATAAATATATCGAGACCTATAAAAATAAGTGATATTAAAGAAATGGAACTGAATAATACCAAAGCAAACGCAATATTACCACCTGTGGTGACCGCAGATATTATGCACACATGTTCCTTAAAATTGAAAGGACCTGTAAAATCGCACACAACAATTACATTAAATATATATAAAAACGATTCAAATAATAAATACTTATAAAATTGATAAACCTGGATTTAGATTAAATTCCCAATTTTTAATATAAAATTTCTTATTCGGCAAGATTTTTTCTAACCATCTACCCACAATATAAGACACAAGTATCACAAAGAATAAAGAATAACCTGTACCATTTACGCGAAAGAGGTAGAATACCGATATAGAGGCACCTAACATTGTAAAGAACTACCGATAGTAATTCATAAGGTAAAAAGAAACTAAGCATATAGCTCGTTGTGTGATGTAGTTGTGTGATATAGTGTGTATTCCAGTTAATGTCTAGTTACTTCTAATTAACTTATAGGTACACAAATTAATATACAAATCATGTGTATTGTAGTCTAGTTATAGGATTGAGTGTCCAGACTCATGCGATTTCAGGGATTTTTCATTGTTTAAACAATGAAAAACCCCTGAAATCGCATTAGTCTGGACATTCTAGTTATAGGGATGTTAAGTAGTTCGGATGAATTACCGTATTTCGCGGTCTAAAGTACCCCCCCAGTATGAATTTTTATCGGCTCATGCGGATATTTCCACGGTGCATATCGGGGTTTATTATATGTAACCATTACAAATTTAGACTATTTTACCAATACACATCGATTTATCTTCTTTTTTTTTTAACAAAAGAAAAAAAAAAGTCTACACTATTGAAAGCGTTATTTAAAAAAAAATTTCTTTTATAACCTATCAAATTTCGCAACAACTAAATGAACTTCTAATTAAATTTGGATCAAGTGAATCCCACGCAATTCCTACCCATTCAGCAAGAAGTGAATATGGTGGTCATTCAATATGTCCTGCTGGAGTTAATTCATGGATAGTCTCTGACATCCAACGGTTATAAAGTATATGAACTTCTTTTTTAAAACTTTTATTAATACTAACATCTAATGGTTGTAATTTAGATGTTAACCTGCCAGAAATTACAGCTAGATCTGTATTGTGAAAAGAAAATTGAAGCTTGACTGGATCAATTTTATGTGCATGAAATGAATCAAGAATTAAAAGAGAATTCGAATTATCTGATGCTCTTCTAGCCTAAACGTTTTCAATCCACTACAGCATTTCTATTTCATTAGCCTAGCCTTTTTCATTTGCACAAATAAATACATTAGCATGAAAGTTTTCTTGTGAAATAGTTTTTCTTTTGAATATACAGACAGGAGGTAATTTTGTCCCATCAGCTAAGCATGCAAGGACAACGGTAAAATTTTTTTTTCATGACCTGTAGTATGAATGCTAACAGTATTTGTTCCACATTTTTCAATTGTTGTTGGATTTGGTGAATCAAAGATAAGAGGAGTTTCATCCATATTTCCAATTAGATATAAAGGATAATTATGTCGTATATGCAAATTTAAAATATAACTAAGAAAGTTTTGTTTCTGTATTTCAAAATCTTCAGGCAATTTTTGTGCAATTGTTGTTCGATGACGATTTGACAAATTGTAATGATCCAAAAAACTGGTGAGCCAGTTATTTGAAAATTTAAATAACTGGATATTTGACAAATTTTGAAAATTAGGATGTCGGGTAAATGAAGCTGCCTTTGCAAATATTATTTCTTGTGTAATAACATGTTGTAAATTATGTTGTTCTGTAATCCAATCAAATAATTTTTCTTCAATCTCTAAATAATAAGTTGATTTTCTATTATGTAGTTTAAAAATGTTTGGTGCCGTTTTAATTAACTCATCTTTTTTGTTTATTCACTCACATAATTGTTTAGGTTGAATATTAAATTTTCTACATGTTTCTTTGATAGTTGATTGATTTTCTTCATGATCTGTGATAATATTTAATTTTTCTTGCGCATTCCATTTTTGTTTTAGTTTTTTGGTTATATGAGCTTTTGCAACACTTTTATTACTTAAAATGACCATTTTACAAGAATGATATTTTTTTTTAAAAAACTGATTCTTTATATAATGATTTTTATGATTAATAAAATTTTATTTTGTCTTTATTAAATTTATTATAATTGCTATATAATATTGTATGCAAAACAAAAATGGACAAGATAAAGAGTATAGAAAACAAATATCACAATGACCAATAATAATTAAAAAATTTTTTTCCTAGCGACTCAATAATAATGGTTTAAAGGGCCAGTATCACACAAGATAATTGTTGACGTAACATTAATATAATTGTTCTTATGACACAATTATCAAAAAAAATTTGAGAATAGTATATTATGCAGCTGATATGCACCGTGGAAATATCTGCATGAGCCGATAAAAATTCATACTGGGGAGGTACTTTAGACTGCGAAATACAGTAGGTTTAAACCTGTTTAAACTAGTATTTTTAGTAATTCGTTCAAATAAAAATTAACTAAAAGTTCTTGAACTAGTTTCATAATATAGTTCATAACTTGGTTTGTAAACCTAGTTTATAAATCTAATTCGTAAAACTGATTTAGAAACCAAGTCCATAAAATAATTATCAAGGAAAACATGACCGACTGATTTAGCCGTGTGATCTTCACCATACGACCATTTGTCACACCCCCTGGCTTTGAAGATCTGTGTTTATAATGCCCTAGAAATAGATATAATTTTCTTAGAAATATCATGTAATTCAGTTTAAGTGAATAAAGTGGATTTCATATCATAAATACTTGAATTCAGGATTCTTCTATGTGTGATTGTAGAGATTGTTAAAGTACAAACCTATCTGTAAAATTACTAAAGTCCCAACCCATTTGTCTAGTAGTCCCAATGTAGTGTAGAATACTGCAATTATTGTAATAATAAAATTGGTAACCCAATCCGAATCGAACCCACTTGCTAATTCTAAACACCTTTTTAGACCTGAAGCTGTCCGACCATTACACGAAGTCATACTTCGATTAGTGACAGACTCGCCGATTTAGAGCATTTCAATATATTGAGGTGAGTCAATAAAAAAGAGACAAATTTTTTCTAAATAAAAGTTTTGACTTTAAGATTAAATATCTCAACAATTATTTTATTAAATTTGATGCTTTTTTTTATTTTAATTCTATATAATTTCAAGATTAAAATAAAAAAATTTTTAGCAAATTTGATTAAATAGTTGTTGGGTTATTTTAATTTAAAAATTAAAAAAAAAAGTTCTAAAAGATTTATCCTTTTTTTATTGACTCCGTATATATATATATTTACAACCCTCTCTCGGAGGACCTTATAACGCTAGTATACTGTACTGCCCTTTGCATATAGAATCTTCTATAAGTTTACAAACTCAAGTTCAAAGTCAGGTTCAAACTCTAAAGCTAAACTGAAGCCTATGTACTTTAGTTTAGTTCGTTTATCTTTGAACTTCTTGAAGCTGGACTGAGCGAACCACTTAGCATCCCTATCTAGTTACGCATCATACAATAATTATATATTATATATAATGTGTGCACTAGGTAAATACACAACATTGTGTGTCCGGAGGAGTGAAAAATAAAATCCAAACTTTTTTTTGTTCTCTGAGAACATAAATTTAGATTTTTATGTTCTTAAAGAATTTCTAATTTCAAAGTTTTCAGAAAATTATTCTTATGATACAAATTATAAATTTTATGTTCTAAAATGAAAGCATAATCTTTTAAATACTATGTTGTCGTGACTGAAGTTGCACTTGACTGGCATGAGTAGGCAATTTTAGGCGAGTGTAACTTCAGTCGGATATAAACTTTAGTCACAACATTTTCCACTTCTTTGTCATTTAATTCCAGACAAATAAAACTTACAGTACTTAGCACCCAAAATCGAAAAGTCAAACATGGCATGGTTGGATTATCGTATGTACTAACAGCCTATCATTTTTAAATAAATTTTAAAGAAGACGCAAAAAAAAAGATGTTGGAGCAACGAGTAAAAGGTTCTGTAATTTACTGCTGAGATCAATTCAATGTTAAAGTCATCATATTCCTATTTTTTTTCGGTATTTTTTTCCTCATCATAAACTTTTCCATCAATATCGTTATAAATTAAGCCATTATCCTTCTCATCTGTATTAGTTTCTGGTGTCATCTCAGATTATGAATAACAATATAATTATTTGAAAAAGGATATTTAATGGATATTGAATAACTTTGAACATAAATGAAACTAAGCGTGTAATAATGAGAGATTACATTTTTATACTTTTTTAATACAAGATAAATTTGGTAATTAATACCAGCAAACGTAAATTCATATAAATTTTTTACAAGAAAAGACATCAATATATTTAATAGCCTATGGTCATCCTAATACAGTTATTATAACCTAATATAGCTATCAATTCATTATGATTTTCTACAATAATGATAATGAATTACATAATTATCATTTGCTTTACATGATTTCTATACTTAAAATAAATATATTATAACATCCATAATTTATTTAGTGTAACATACTTCATTCAACAATAACAATAATACGTTTAGCATGAAAATCTTATGACGCATAAAATGAAGAAATTTATTAATAATGTATGATTGATACATATGGGCCGATTTTTTGTCCTACTTTTCAAAACGATCTAATTCTGGTCAGATCTGCAGATCATTTGGCCCTGGTTTATCAGTTTTAAAACTGATAAACCAGGGCCAAATGATCTGCAGATCTGACCAGAATTAGATCGTTTTGAAAAGTAGGACAAAAAAATCGATATGATTTAGCATCCAATTACAATTTATTTGGTAGAAGATAATTCTATTTTCTGTAGGATCACAGGATGATCGTTTCACATAACGAATAAAAGAAGAATTTAGCTATCGCTGTGAATTTAATTGCTAATTTGTAGATAGCCTGAAACATAATAATAAGGTGTAACGTGATAACAGATATGATATGAACTACCCAACAAAATTTTGCAGTCACATGATAATCGACAAAAAATTATCCAATTGTTAATCATGATTTTATGTAATGTAACATGATCAGGAATGTCAAAATCGCTTATTTATCAAAATTTTGCATAATAAAACACCGCCTGCGTACTAATTAAAAGTTTTCCCTAAGCGATTTTGCTATTATAATTTCCAATATCCTGCTCAAACATAGACCATACACCTAACCTAAATGAACTTAAAGAATTTTTGTCGACTTCGCATGACTTCAAAATTTTGTTGGCGATCCTGGGTAAGATTATGATATTAGGTAGCTGCGCGACGCAGGCGCGCTAAAATCAGGAACGGGATGCTTTATTTGAGTTAATAAATACAGTAAACCGTCATAAGTGCACGCTCTTGGACTGAACTTTAGTAATGTGCGCTTAGAGAACAATAAGAAAAGATGCATTTATAGAGGTTATGTATAGATTTTGGGTCCAAATTTAAGCATACATTTAGAGAGGGTGTGCACTTATAGAGGTTTCATTGTACATTTAACTAGAATATATACAGTAAAACCTTCATAAGTGCATGCTCTTGGAACTGAACTTTAATGATGTGTGTTTAGAGAATAATAAAAAAAAGTACATTTATAAAATTCATGTATAGATTTTTGCCTAAATTTAAGCATGCATTTAGAGAGGGTGTGCACTTATAGAGGTTTTACTGTATTAATAAAATAATAAAAAAGAAAATTTCAGTTAATTCTTTAAAAATTTAGTTATGATTATTATAACCAATTTCATGAATTATTTTGTTAATAGTTATTTTGTTAAAATTTGAGTTGACAGGATTGTTTTAATAAATTGTTAATATTGACTAAAGGTAAATTGTTAATAAATCTTACAAAAAGCATTAACTAAATATATAAATAACTTAGTTAATAAGTATTAATGAATTATGGTTAACATGTTTTTATAAATAACAGACAATTTATACTAATTTTTATAACACTATAAAGATTTATTTGTTTGTTTTTTATATTTTGTAATTTCAATGATAGATGCACTTATTATTTCAAAAATGGATATGTAAGTTAATAATTTACAATAATGAGTAATTAATAATTTTAACAGTGAAATAATATTTTTTTTTTTTTTAAATATTAAGGTAAGTACTTGCAACCCAGAATTTTATTGATAGTACATTCAGCTAATGGTTGCATTACAACCACAGGGGGCAACATGGAAAGAGTGTACAACTAGCCACTTGTACAACTTTAGTCATTGTCTAATTTAAGTAGTTCTCCTGAAGGTTCTACACTAGCTACCATACCTGGAACCTGCTTGTAGGTTCCCTATTTAACCACTCTGTTCCCGTATTCACCCATCTACCTACACCTACCAAGATGCCCTGGTCGATACCAGTTCAAATATGCTATGATCACTAAGTCTTTAAAGCGGTTCACTCACATGGGGAACCTTTGACCTTTTACTAAACCTTCCAGAATCTTCTTTATCTCATTCTTACAGTTGACCTGGTATCGCTATAACCAAGACCAACACTGGTAGTCAGTATGTACCATTAAACCGCTATGCTCTTGTAGAGTTCACCCCAACCCCAGTATTGTCTTCACAACATATTCTTACTACTTTGGTATCCAATTTAAGTTCCACCAAGTTCCCAAACCAGATAGCCTAGACAGGCAGGTCGTAACCATACACCTTTGGTTTACATGTTTGCCAGCATGTAACCTTTTCCTCTGGAACCTAGAAATTCTGAAGGCCTGGTTGGTTCCATTTAGCCCCTTCTCAAAGGCTAGCTCTTTGCCTGGTTTCACAAGTTCTAACTCTATTTTATAGGTCTAGTCTTTACAGTAGCACCATCGAAAGTTCAGGTTACCTTTTTATTTGGGTCTTCCAAGTAGGCTTCCATCCTTCTACCTGGTTCCTATGATTTACACGGCCTAGGAACTTATCTTGGGTTTACACTGCCCGGTACCAGTTTGTGTTTCTTTATACAATATTGCATGAATGCCTAGACCTTCCAGTCAGGTTGGTATGACACAGGTTACAGGTATCCTATCCCAACCAATCACAGAAGACAGTTAGCCATAAAACAGAAAGAATTGCAAAGTTTCATCATTACTGGGATTTAAACTCTAGACCTGCCACTTGGAGGTTGACAACCTATCCATTTTACTAGGTTGCCACACCTTGTGAAATAATAATTTTAATAATAAATATTAATAATTTTAAATAGTTTATTGTTTTAATAGTAAATTAATTACAATAAAATCTTTATATGTGTATTTTTTATAGATGCACACTCTTTCTAAATGCATAATTAAATTTAGAACCAAATTTATATATAATTTTTATAAATACATCTTTTTTTATTACTTTTTAAGTGCATATTATTAAAGGTTAATTTGATAAGCATATATTTATAGAAGCTTTACTGTAGTGTTTTTAATATTAATGTAATAATTTTTAAAACAAATAAATTAGTAGTTTAATTAAATAGTTTATAAGTATTTAAGATTCAAATAATAATAAAGATTTTATTAACAAGTAGATTATTAATTTTGTAATATAAGTTTGTGACTTAACAGTAACTTTAACTATAAATATTTATTTTAGTAATGCAGATTTATAATTTTGACAGAGATGAATAGTAATTTTAATACAGTAAAACTCTATAAGTGCACCTTCTATAAGTATATATTCTCTCTAAATGCATGCTTAATTTAAGTCAAAATCTATATCTAATTTTTATAAATATTTTTTTTTTATTTTTTTTAAGTATACATTATTAAAGTTTAGTTCTAAAAGCATACACTTATAGAGATTTTATTGTAAAAGATAAAAATACAGTAAAACCTTTATAAGTGCATACACTTAAAACTAAACTTTAATAATATATGCTTAGAGAACAATAAGAAAAAAAATATTTTTAAAGATTATATATAAATTTAGATCTAAATTTAAGTATGCATTAAGAGAAAATATGTACTTATAGAAGATATATTTATAAAAATTTTACTATATACAAAATATAACAATTATAATTATACTAACTAATCTGAAATTAAATTTTGCATATTGTAATGATTAATAGCAGAACTACTTTAGAATTCCCTATTCATAAGATAGCCAATAGGTTATTTGATAATATTAAACATTATTATACTCAAAAGAAGTATTGGATTTGGTGAGTGTATAAGGTGAGTATTCTTTATTATTATATTCTATGTTTTATTCTATTCTCTACAATTTAAGCATATTACTTATATACTTTTTCTAATATGCTATTAATGCTATATATACTGTTTATATTATATATACTAAATATACTACTTTTACTATATATACTAATTATACTAGTTATACTATATTTACTCATTATACTATATATATAATATTTACTAATTATACTATATATCTTATATCTACTAATTGCACTATATATATATACTATATTTATTTATATTATTTTTTATTTTTATTTTTTTATTAATATTGTTGGGTTTGAAAGATTGTGACTCAGTCACTCTAAAATTCAAAACCTTATATAATATATGACAATTAATCTTTTTGAAAGAGGGTGTTAAATTTGGCTTGTAAATGGTTAAGGCTTTCAATCACTTTGGGTCAACAAATGCAAATAAGATAAGTCATGTGGTTAAGGGTTGAACAGAGATGTTATTAGGAGTTCACAGAGTTTGTAATGATAATAGTGTTAGTGTTTATTAAGTACAATGTAGGGTATTATGATTTATTGTTTAATAAAACAAATAAAACATACTGCTTCTAAGAGCCATTTTAGTCTTTATTTATAATATAAAATTTGTCACTTATAAATATGACATATTTATTAAAACTAATTAATCTATTTACAAATATTTATTTAATATCTATTATTTCTTCTCTTTATTCCTTATCTATACCTTCAGATCTGAAATACCATTTCTGATCTTAAATATAACTTATTATACTTATTACATTTATTGTACTTATTATATTTATTGCATTTTGTGCATTTTTTATATGATTGGTCACAATATTTGGTATCACAATTTCTGATATTACAATATAATGTTCAAGTAAAAACTTTGTATATATAGAAATATAAGTTCTAAAATTAAAGATTTCTAAACTATATTTGTATTACAAGTTTGCATCTAATATGACATTACCTCCTATTTTCTATAAAGGCTATAGCTATCTATTTCAAATTAGGTTCTAGCTAGAATAGGTTGGAGGAGATCTTCAAGTGATTGTCTAAACATTATTAAATACAAATAGTTAGTGAATAATCTTGTGTAAGTCATTTGATAATAAAAGCTTAGTATTTATAGTTAGAGAAGAGATTGTTATATTGTTTGAAGAATTTAGCATTGTTGGTAAGTAAATTTTAGTATATTTAGATTTTGATGTAATGTTACAAGATATTTACTATTGGTATTAATATATATTGTGAGTAAACTAAAGATCTTAATAAAACAGTTTAATAGATTGTTTGAAAGCTGAAATAGAAAGATGCTATATTTATTAATTAATATATATTGTGAGCCCGATTTTTTGTAAATCACGGGTGCCCGAATCGAAGCGACGATCCTTACCTGATCAAAGGTCACGTGAAAAGTAACGAAAATGTTACTTCTGTTACTTTTCTTACTTCCGTTACTTCTGTTACTTATGCTATTTTTTTTACTTATAAGATAAATGAGATATCGGCCTTTTCTTAAATATAATTAGGATATAACGGATATTAGATTTATGTTAGAAATTAATGACCAATGTAAATAAGAGTTTTATTATAAATAAAGGGCCTTCCAC
>CAJVQA010002471.1:0-21872 GCA_910591915.1 Cetraspora pellucida | reverse complement strand
GGTGAACCTGTTGAAAACGGTTTGAATAATCGTGACGGCGAGAATTATGGATGACAGTTTTTTTAAAAAATTTTCGAGGGTGGAGTTCGATTCGATATTATTCGAAAAAAAATAAAATAAAAAAATAAGATTCAGTTCGAATCTGACTCTTTATATGGTTTTTCTATTAGGCTCAAATAAGCTACAGTACTGGACAGTAAGAAATATCCACTTTTTATATATAAAATATAAAAAATGCTTATAACTCAGAAACAAATCACTTTAAAAAAAATCTATCTTACAGATTTATTGCTTTTAGTCTAAGCTACAATTCTATTAGAATAGATTTTTTTTTTTTTTTAAGAAAGTTATTAGAATTTAAAGATATAAATAAATTTGTTATATATATATTTTTTACCAATCAGACTTCATTTTGCAAAAATTAGCCAATCAAATTTGATTATATAATCTTAAAATTTGGCGCTTTTGGATATTTCTTACTGTCCGGTACTGTAGGTAAAATATAGCATGTATCGGTATAGATTAATAATCAATTTATTTATTATAGAAAGGAATTTTTTGATACCATTTGATCTAATTTATATAATAATATCACGTCAAATAAATTTTCTTAAATATGATAACGCTTTTAAATAAATATCCGCAGTGCAAAAATAACTTTTATGAAAAGAAAGAGAATTTATTGTACTTTTTGCAAATCTCTTGTTGATCATTATAAATAACATAACCTAGATTCATATTTAACGCAAAAGACAAAACCAAGTAACTGATAAACAAGAATTTAATGTTGATTTAATTAAAGCTTTTATTTGAATTATTATTTTAGGTGTATATTTAAATCATTCATTCTCATATTATAAGCATATTTTAGATAATAAATAGAGGGCACTTATTAAAAAAGTATTGTAAAATTAAATTTTTTAGTGAAGTAAATGTAAATTTATAATAAATTTTAGTTTGCTAATTTTGCTAATTATGTTAATTCTACTATCTATTTTTGCTAGCTATGTTTGTTCCTGTACAATAAATTTAATAGCAACATAAGTTGATCTTAAATTCAATAAAATAGTTAAATAAATTACATTATATCTTGTTCTTATTTCACTTTTTCGTTCTTTGCAAAGCTTTTTACCCAATAACTTAATTTCAAAAATTGATTAAAAGGATCAAAGATGAGATAAACCGAATAGGAGTTGATGCTAATATCAATTTTCTTATTAATGTTAGTGTTAGTCATTCTAGAATGCTGTTCAAGAAATTCTCTTGTATCTAACTAATTTTTATTGAATTTTGCTACATTTTGATTACACAAATATATTAAATATAGATGTTAAAGCATCTTATTTATCCAATCTATTATTTAATATTGGGTTTCTAATGCTAAATATATTTTTTTCAAAAAAAAATTAACATGTTAAATTTCGAGTCCACAGATTAATATATAATAAAAAATAAAAATAAAAATAAAATTTAACCTGTATAACAATGAATAAACATGACAATTGCTATGTTTTATAAAAAAATTAGTACATTAGCTAAATTATATTGCATTGTTTTTTTTGTTTTTTTTTTGACCAGAGAAAACCTTCAAAAGGTGATTAGAAGTTATCTTCTAGACAGTATGAGATTTTTACTTACTAAAAACTCTAATATGAATCATCATTGATATTTAAAAAGAATATCTCAGCAAAAGATATAAATGTTTCATTGTTTTTTACAACCTGGCTTGTAAAAAACAAAACATTATAATTTTGTCCCTAAGAGGATTAAAACCTTATGCTTACACCAATCAAGGCAAGAGACCTTGTCAGGAGAAATAAGTCTGAATTTTACTTACTATAAATATTAACAACAAGCTTGCCATAAGCAATATAGACAAACTCACCATTAACATTATAGCAAATAAGATCAAATAATCTATTAAACTACTTATCTTTGAAAGAAACCCAAATGAAAATCTTTTAGAAATGAAAGTTAAATAAGGGTAATAACTGAACACATATGTGTAAAGAATAAAACACTTATCTTAAAGTTAACTACTTTAGTCAAAGATTTAGGTAGAAAACACATGTAAAAAAAATGGTTAGAAAAAAAACTATATTAAATAAAAAAAAAATGAACAATAAAACTATATAAACAAGTAAATAAAAAAAAAAATGAGTAACAAAACTATATAAACAAGAAAAAAAATAATGACTGTATGATACAAAGAAATTGCACAAGCACCAATACGTAGATTAGTTGCCAACTATTGTTGCAACTAAACAACTTTTCCTATCATGTGACTAAATTTGTTAATTGGCCAATCAAACTAAAGAAATCAGCACGAACCAGCCCGAATAGATGGAATATCTTGGAATTTAACTAGTTAATGATTTAAACAACTAGTTGTTTCAAAATTTTTCAAATCAATTACGTTCCAGACAATAATACGAACAGTTGTAAAAAATTTCTCATTCTACACAATACATGAAATCTTGTTTTAATTAATAATCTAAGACAGATGATTTGATTGGTCTATTTGCACATGACTTTGACCGATTTAAGTCAATATTAACACAGTAAAAAAGCTCGTTCAAGTTCGTGAAATGTATATTTGCTGAAAATGCGAAAATGTAAACCGAAATTGGCTGAAAATGCAAAAATATAATTTTGATGATTGTGCTAACATCCGGTTATAAAGAAATAATGGCTAAAAAAGGTGATCAAACATATCATGAAATTGATCATGTTTTATATAGACTAGAAACTTGAGCTCTTGCTCTTCAACTTACGATGCTCCGGTAAAGCTCAACAGAGAGGTGAAACTGCTTAGTGAAACTTTATGACTATTTTGTACATTTGAGCTTAGATTGTTAAAAAAAAAGTTGATTTAGCATCAATTTTAAAACAAGATTTTGTAATTTTTTACTTTTTTGCTTTTTTGTTTTCAGATTTTTTACTGTCTAGATTGATTGATAATCTCTAAAATTAAAGACGTTCAGCATATTTTGTGTTTTACTGAGCCAATTATTCGCTACCGTTTTAATTTATTAAATAAGTTTATTTTGCTATATTAAATATTTGATTGATGGTATTTATTATATTTATTGGAGTATTTACATTTCATCTTGATTTACAAAAAAACAAAAAGTGTCTATGATTGCATGTTTTTTTTTGTAAAATAAAACTACTATCTCAGATCGATACACGTGATATGAACAGTTGGTATTATTAATATTATTGGTTTTGAAATCCTAGATTATACATTATGTAATAAAATTAATCGTTATTCTTTTCTTCCTCATTTTCAACATGATTAAATATGAAATTCTGTGACGTAATCAATAAATTGATATCACATGCTCGCTCTTATGCTTCCTGGTTATACATACTACATTACTAACTAATTTACTGTTTTTCATGGAAATGATCATTTTTACCAAATTGTCTACTGCCAAAAAACTAAATAAAGTTAACAATTAATTCTGTCCTGTGTTTAAATCAAACTAATTAAAAGAAAGATGTATATAAGCAATGCAAGAAAATCTACTTATCTGGTCCAATGTTAAAGATCGATCTATTTACCTTAAATGGGATGTTAATTTTGATACCTGTTTATGTATATTGATTTATTTTCATTTTTGAGTTAATATAGTAAGCAAAATTGTGAATTATATACTTATTGAATGTGCTGTGCCAAATAGTTATTTATATTGCGAAAAATATTCGTTAAAGTTTGTTCAATTATCTGAATCTATGAAAATGAATTATTTTTGCTAATGATGTGATTTGAAAATTTAATTACGTAAAACAATATAACTTTATACTTATCTGTAAATAATTGTACTTTTATCAGTTTTTTTATCTAATTATGTTTATTAAATTTTCTGAATCCCTAAAAAAAAAAATATATAGTAATCCATAGCACTATATGATTCTGTACTAATTTGTAAATCTTCATTTTGCGTTTGTATAAGTTAAAGAAATAACCAGTTTCTAATTATTTAAAACAATTCGTCTTGATTATTCCTTTGTTAAACTCATACAAACACTCATTGTAATTAATGATTGTTATTGAATCTATTCGATTATATGATATTAGAATTTGATTAACTACTGTAATTTCTAATTACTTAAACAATTTGTCTCAGTAGTTCCTTTGTTAAACTCATACAAACACTCATTGTAATTTAATAAATGTTATCGAATCTATTCCATTATATAATATTAATAATTGATTAACTACTGCAATAAGCAGAAGACTATAGATTTAAATTACCATATAAGCTTTTAGTTTTGCTACTTCGCTAAGCATGTTCGATTATTTACTGATAAGGTGGAAATCGTGCATTAACTTCGATCGGATTCACACAATAATATAATACTATCATTGTTATTCTCTACAATCACACTAAAAATTGCCAGAACTAAAAATTTTTTAAAGATTAACCATAATCAAAAAAAATAAAATATATTTACAAACACGATATTGTCTTAAAATCTAATGTACTATCATCAATTTTTTATGTATGATAGAATGAATTCATTTAATTAACTCCTAATTGCTCATTAATACCTATACGCATTCCTACATCTATGAAAGGATCTCTACAAAATTGCTATATAACTCAAAAGATACGAATATACGCTATTACTTACCTGCATATTCATACTATTACTTACCTACATATTCTTTATTATAAAAATATTTCGTTATGTCCTCGATCTTTATATTCTTTTGCTTTGTTAAAACTGTTAGTGAAAGTGACAAATATATCTCTGGAAATGCTTTATATCGTATCAATAATAATGTCGATGCTTTTAGAGAAATTACGTTTAAAGGTTTTACCAGCTACCCTGAATCTTTAGTATTATCCATTGAAAAAAATTCTATTGTTTTAATGATCAGACGATACGTGTATGAAGAAAATATAGAATATATATAAATCTGTTCCCAGATCCTTTACCTTTATGATCTTCTGCAATAAGCTAACTATCCTGTGCTTTTGTGTAGGTTACTTTAGTTCAGACTGTTCCTATATCGTCTTCTGATAATGAATACGTCCTTGCTCCTACTGATCTCCTGTCCTCGTCAACTCTGCTCCTCTTTTCTGCTCTTGTTGTACAGGGTTCTTATCATCCAGATAATAACGGTGGAAGAGAAAGCTTTATGCTGACAAGACGTTTGTACAATGGTGTTACTAATAACAAGCACATTCAATCAAATGTTATTGTTTCCTATAGAAATGATAATACTCAATACAGTACTATAAAAAATAATTTACAAAAAACTGTACTATCAGTCGTAGGAAGATTGAAAATCAGGTCATCCAAAATTCCACATATTGTTGCTTCTAATATCGAATAGACTTACTTAAGTAGCGAATCATATTCTTCAAGTACTTTAAACAAAGACAAATCAAGATCTCATAAAGAGTTAGATAACCAATTGGATAGTATTGAAGAAAAATATATTACTTTGACCTCTCAATCTTCTCAAAAAAAACAAAAGCTTACTTTACATTCATCTGCAAAGAAAACATTAAATGCAAATACTGTCTCTACTAACTTTATAGATGCCATTTCTCAAGTTCATACTAATAAATGCCATTCAGAGATTAATAAAGAGCCCACGTCTGAAAGTGCAGAACAGAATAACACACCTAATACTACTAACATCACTCTTCTTTCTGATACTGAAAGTAATACTAACACTAAACCTACTGAAGATAATAAATCGGTTATGACTATTAATACTGATCCACCTGTTTCTCAAAATAAGAATACTAAACAAACAAAAAAATACTTAAGACCTCTTTTACCTGCAAAAAAATAAAATTTGTATATGACTACGATCATACTCTTAATACCAACATTTAACAATGTTCACTTAGAAAACTATAAAAAGAATGCATTTGTAAAATCATATACATGTATTTAAGCCTAAATTTTAGTGTACACTTAAAGAAGATGTACACTTATAAAGAATACGGTTATGAAAATGCTCTTCTAAATCTTGTAAATATTCTTAAATCATCATCTATTAAAAATAACATTTGAAATACTCTAACTAATTCTTCTTCAGATCAATATATATACATTGATTGCGATTTTTTAACCTGAAATAAATTTATTTTTACAAAAAAAATAATCTATTAGTATATAAAATTTTGCAATTTTACATTAGCTAAACTGCGTCGTAATCTCTTACTGCATGTCTTCTCTCAATATTAACAAAACTATTTTAAATAACTCCTTTATGTTAAAATTACTCATTATAATAACATTTAATTATTAAATAGAATAAAATAAAAAAACAGGTTAATTTTTACTATAAATTATTTATTATTGTTATTCTTTTACAGATTTAATTATAAATTTTGCCTCTACAATTAATTTTATAAATGCTCTTAACTGATTCGTATAAACTATAAATTCAAACTCTACTTTTATGCATATAAAGTTAAAAAAAACCCCATTATATAAACTTGAAAAATATCTTTTTACCTCTTTAAATCGTATCCAAACGATACTTTACCTATATATTACTCAGAGTTCTATTGATTTCTCACAAATCTGCGATGTCAAACTATAATATTCAACACTTTTAACTCGCTTTTTTTGCAGAATTACTTGATCGTTCGAATGATGATTCTTACGTTCCTTCTTTTGATGTTATCTTTGACTCATATACTCTTAGAAATGAAATAAATCAAAACTTATCAAATGCTCCTGCAGCTAATATTTTATCCACTGTTACTACTCGTAATCAATCTGTTAACTATTCATTTCAACATTTAACTCTTGCTATTCAACATCTTGTGCATCAGTTTTAAACTAAAATTCTACCTGATTATCCTAATATCCCTTGCGCCTACTGTTCGATACTCATGATGTCTTCTTCTGTCCGATGGATACCTTATGATGAAAACGTTTCGTATACCTTACCTCAAGCCTTCTCAGTTCTTGTATATACTCGAACAAACAATAGAAATGTTGTTCAAGTTGCTGTTTGCAGTGGATGCAAAAATGAACAAACTCACTGATACCCTCCAATATTGTCTCTAATTCCTTCTCTAATAAATAATGTTCTGATGATTCATAGAAAATATCTTTCTTCTATTTTCATGAATTGCTCTTTAGGCAGAGCTGCAGATATAAACTGCTACATGAATTATCGCCACCTAAGTGGAACTATTGGTCTGTTTCATAATTACAAGACTCTTCAGCTATACTCTGGATTACTTGGAGCATACTTAAATATACACCAACTGCCTAATTGGTTTCATGAATCATTAATCTCTGCTTCTGAATAGCTCAAGCAAGAAAATTGTTTTATTAAAGAATACGCGTCAAATATCACTATTACCAGACCTTCGCCAACAGCACCTATTCCCATTCTCTTACCTCTAGCTTGGCAATCAATCACATTTAATGATTCTTCTACATCTATGTATCACAGTAACGTATCTGATGATAGACCCAGGCCACCTAATTTAGTCATTCCTAATAATTCTTTTCCACAAGAGATCCATAACAAACACACTCATTATTCAAGATTGTTAGCTGGATCCTTTAATTATAATATTACTCTTAACACACCTATCATGTTTAATAATCCAAATCTAGAAGCCTTGATGTTTCCTGACTTATTTCCTAATGGTTGAGGACACTATGAAGATATAAAACAACTTTTGAATTTTCAGCCTTCTATCGACACTTATGGAAAATATATCAAACTATGTCTTCTTTGCCCCGATTCTAGGTTCCGTTTACATTGGTACTGGCCTTACTGGTCATATCTAAATTTAGAAAAAAAAGGCATTTTCAAAATCAAAATCATATATTAGCTACTAGAAATGTCAACCGTGAATCCCACCCAATGATGGCTGATCTAATAACTAAAAGTTCTTATCAAGATCAAAACATATTAGATAAGTTTAAAACAACTACAATTCTGATGTTCCTTAGAACTGCAGCCCCCTTTTTTCAACAAAAACAATATTAAGTTAATACAATAATTAGTTCATATGAATTACTCCAAATTTTCTACATCATGACCATGGCTGAAGATAAATGGTCTCATTTATATGAAATATTAAGTTCCACTGATAATAAAGACACTCTACCTACTAATCATCCACTACATTCCTACCTATTTTATCGTAACTATCTCAACAATATTCGTAATAAACTTTGGAAAAATCTGTCCTTATCTAGATGAGGTCAATGGGAACATTTTTTCAAACAAGATGAATTTCAAAATCGTGGAACTATACATACCCATGGTTTTGCATATACCGAAATTAAAATCTCTGAATTAATCTCCCTGAATATAATTCGTGCTGACGTTTCTGATCCCATAACCGAACATGAGCTACATGACTTAGTATTATCTTTTCAAATACACCACTGTAACCAATGATGTGGTGGTCAGAGAACTAATGGACAACCTTGTACAAAAGGCTTTCCGCAACCTTTATCTAAAAGAACATATTGTTCTCCGACTTCATTATGCTATATATATTAGCGCACAAAAGAAGAAGACAGAATGGTAGTTCCATATAATTCTGAAACTTTATTAATATGGCGAGGCCATATTAATTTCCAATATGTCACCTCAACTGGCTTCGCTAAATATATAACAAAATATGTTACCAAATCTGAACCATCAGAATTATTCGATATTAATGAAACTGATGATTATAGGAGACATATAATGGCCTGTAGATTAGGTGCAATAGAACTAATCATACTTCTGCTACAATATCTTTTAACTAGATGCTCTGTATCAGTACATTACCTTCCCTCTGCCCTTTCTGAATTTAGACTGAGATCTGTTAAACCAATTCATTTGTTACAAAATACTAACAATAATGGTACTGATAGTGAGCAAGATGACGAAACTCCATATTGGAATGATGCCATCGACAAATACTTTGATCATCCCGATCATGTACATTTCAATGATATAACATATCCTACCTACTTTCAAGCCTATACTTTTAGATCTAAACCACCTGGCCAGGCTTCCAAATTGTTTCATATGCAAGATAAAAAAAACAGAATAGTTGTAGAAAGAAGAACACCTATTCTATTAAGATTTATCTCTTATAAAATAGAGGATGACGAACCATTTTTCTTTTAGCATCTCCTTATGAAATTTTCTACACGATCAGAAAACAAATTGTTAGGTGAATATCGTACCTACAGAGATCATTTCCAGTTTGTTTTTCCTACTAAATATGCGCAAGCGATTAACTCAATTAATCAAAGTTATATTATATGAACAAATACTTTGTTAAATACCTATAATTCCTTGATAAGATCTTTACTAAGTGAATTCCAGAATCAAGAATTATCTACACTATTATTTAACCAATTCATTTCTTTAGAAAAACATTTACCACATTCTGACACTTATTCACTTTTAAATCTTAATACTGAACAATATCAAAATTATAATATATTATGTAATATTTGGGAGAAAACCGTTAATGGAAAGTATCTCTATTTTTTCCTAACTGGTTCTGCAGGAACTGGTAAAACTTTTATATTACACCAGTTGACCGTATATCTCTCATTGAAACATAAATCATATCTCATAATGGCACCTATGGGAGTTGCTGCTCAAAATATAGGCAGCAAAACAATCCATTCGTCCCTAAAAATACGCTTGAAAAATGGTCATTATCAAACCCTAATTCACTCGAACCTTGAAAATGAAACAAGACTAAAACAAATTGATGCACTTATAATCGATGAAATTTCAATGGTTGATTCTGAATTATTCACTTTTATTAGTGATATCTTTGCCAAAATCCACAATAATAACCTTATATTCGAAGGTTTACCAACACTAGTTGTCAGTGATCTCACTCAGCTACCGCCTGTGTGTCTGCTTCTTGTTTTTCTTTCTCTGACTTGGCAAATATTTTTTTCCCTATTCCTTACCATCCCACAAAGGCAACGAAATGACTTACAATTTTATAGTATTCTACAAGAAATTCGTATTGGAAGGTTATCGAACCTAAGTAAATCGATTATTGAATCCAGAGTAAATCCTAATATCTCTTCTGCTAGATTTTTCGACACCACTCACATAGTCTCAACTCACAAAGCTGCAGACAACATAAACCAGCTTCTTTGTTTTAATCTACCGTTAGACCATACTTGTAGTGACCCTATTATCTCAATATCAAAAGATATTCTAAACTATGAAACTTTAAGTATCGATCATTCAATATCTCAATTTAAACACATGACAAACTTACTGCCATCCTTACACCTACAAGAAGGAGCTCGCGTTATGTTTTTAAATAACAAACTATTCAATGATGGAATTTGCAATGGTACGATTGGACTTGTAACTAAAATAATAGATAACGATAACATCGAAGTTACATTTCCAACTTATGAAGGCATAAACAAAGTTACCGTTCAAAAAGAAACATCTTACTTCGAAATAGATGGCATGCCTGCTTCCCGACAGCAATTTCCTCTTCAGAATGCTTTTTCCCTTACAACTCACAAAGTACAAGGTCTAACTCTTCCACATGTTACTACTAGTGTCGATGAAACTATATTTGCAGAAGGTCAAGTTTACGTCGCTATGAGCCGAGCTACTTCTTGAGAATCCCTACAAATCCTAAACTTCGACTATAACTACCTAAAATGTCCAACTGCAACTTTAAAAAAATATGATAGATTATCATTAATACATAGGCAAGGCTTACTTAACTTTCGATAATGCTTATAAAGTTTTCTCCAAACAGTAAAACGCGACTACACATAAAACTTATAATCTGCTTCGCGACCTATCTGTCAAATAAACCAACACTTTATCACCTTACTTTATATGTATTATAATGCATATCATGATGCAATGCTACATCTGTACCAAACTAAATAAAACCGGATTCCTCTTCTAAGCAACATGAGGAACCGTTGATGTTACACAAGTGATTTTACACACGATGTGAAACACATAAAATAATCTTAAATAATCTTATCAGTCCACTAATTATAATCCAACACCATTTTCATTATAATAAAAATTGTATTAGATTATAATCATAACATCTACTAACAGACTGATCGTGTAAAAATCAATCGTGTAACATCAACTTTCCTTTAAGCAAAACTCACTGCATTTGTGCAACGCTTTATCTTGTTATCGTTATAAAATTTAATCCTTTTAATTTTGGCCAATCAGAGCTTTTGACGATTAGCCAATCAAACCAAATTTCTATCCTGCTAACCAGTTACAAAATTTTTGACCAGAATGACTAGTTTTTTTTTTAATTTTCGAAAAAATATGATTCAGTTCGAATCTGAGATCCGGACAATAAAGCATGAAAAAAAATAATATGATAGTAGTGCTCCGATCGGGTTGACCCGAATGACCCGAAACCAACCCGGTTATAATGAATTTACTATATAGGTCATGACCCATCTAATAAATTTATTATAACCGGGTTGGTTTCGGGTCATTCGGGTCAACCCGATCGGAGCACTACCCACGTGATGTCGGTTAAATGGTTTTTGGGTGTCGGCAAAATGGTGTGAATCCGATCCAGAGTAAATTACCAATTTCCTACAAAGAATCTATAAAATCTTTGGATGGAACGGATGCACAAGAGGTTTCAGCTGTCTATAACTTTATGCTCACACTCATATATAATTTACTACAAGTATAGTACAACATTTGGAAGGTCATAAGTAACTACTTTTTTACTTTAAGATTTGAGTAGTGACGTCCATATGCTCTAATGTCTACAATCTTACCGCAAAGTAAATATGGCTAGTAATGCAAAGTGCTTGAACTAGGCTGCGAGCCAAATGGCTTAGTGGCCATTTAATGGCTTGGCTGCAAGTTTACAAGCTCACATCTCTAAAAATGGCTTAAATCGATATCTTCTTGAGTCGTGAGCGATAGAACTACCCCAATGTATCTAGTAAGCATGCAAATAACCGTCCAATCAAATCACAGTACTGAATCTATTTTATGAAAATTCACAATTCAGTTTTTATGCTTCTCACCAAAAGCGATTTGGTCAAATATGAAATCTGAAATAAAATTTATCTTTGATTGGTATTATTACTTTATATACTGTATATGTATTATAATCAATAATATATATCTAAATTATATTTTTTGATGACTTAGATAGGCTTAAATATTTTGTATATTATGCTAAGTCTTTTATGTATTGAATTTATCATTGTTTTCTTAATAATTTATTTTTTGCTTTTTTCAATTTAGCTGCTATATTCAGTATTGTCAATGGACATGGACAGTTGGGGTTAAATCACCATCCAAAAAATTTTCAATTATCCTAACTAGCCAATCAAATTTCAATGAGGTGTAACGTAACACGATCTGGAAAATTCAAAATTTAGTCGCCTAATAAAAATTTTCTTTGCAAAATTTTGATATAAGAAACGCTTTCAAGCCCTAAGTTAACCAATTACAGACCTTAATCTAATGACGTAAATTTTTACTTTTAAAAAATTTTAGGTGTCGAATTAACCAGGGTAGTGTTTTAACTCCGGTATTATTTCAGTAGATAATCGGGATAGTTTTTAATTATACTTTCAATTGTGTCATTCGTATAGCCGAAGTTTAATCTGTCCATATTCTAATGATTTGTCTCCGTTATCTGTTGGTTGTGTTAGAATTCGTTCTATCTAGCCATTTAACGGTTAGTGTCTTTCCTAATAAATTGTATATTTGGTTCGTTCCACTTTAGAAAATATTCTAAGATATTTTGTTTCCTTTGCTTTCTTGAGTTTTTTTTTGTAATTTTGTCAAAAATTCATTGTATTCTATTAATTGGTAAATTTCTTTTGATAGTAATAAATTTGAGTTATTGGCGATTATATTGTTGTATTCTTTTGCATTTTCATATTTCAATGCTAATATTTGTTGGTTATAAGATTTTTCTTCAGAGTTGTAACCTTTTTGTTTTGTGATTAATAAAGTTAAGATGTTTCTTTGTATAAGTAAATATTGTCAAATATTATTAATAAATTTTCTTTAATTCAGGTACTAGTTTCATTATATATTTTTTTTGTGTATAAAATTTCACTCTTCATATTTATAAGGTTTGTTGTTATGAAATCTTTGTTCTTCTAAGTATAAATGTATATAGATAAACAATTCTGTTAGATAGTCTTGTTGGGCTGTTAATTATTAATGTAGTTCATATTATTATTTTATAACTTGTATTGTATATTATTTATTTTCAAATTTATTTTTATTATATTTTTTTTTAAATTAAAGTTTCTGCCTTTGGGAATCAATGTTTTTATTCAAGTATTTGGACATGGGTGTCTTCAGGGATTCCCTTACATTGGAGGTTACAACTAACCACACATGCACTTTTGGTGCCTAATTTAAGTAGTCTGCTTATACATTATTATACAGGTTTTATATTAGATGTTATACTTGCAAGTCAGCTACAGGTCTTGTCTATTTAAGCCTTCTGCATATGTAATCCAATATATTTTATAGTGACATCTTTAAAATTATATCCATCCAAAGTACCTAATGCTTTCAAGATCCTTAGAACTAATTTATCTTTGACAGAAAACTTACTAGAACCTTCTATGTTTTATATGCAGTTAACCTAGTTTTATGTAACTTGTTATAATTGCCTAATACTTACAATTACAGAAGTTATCTGTTTAACCACTATGTTACACTATTTCTATCCTTATAAAGTTCACTAAAACCTTAGTACTTATTATTATAATATCTTTTTTATCATTTTTTACTAACTGTTATTTAGAACTAATAGAACTTCTCTGACTTCTAATTCAGATAGTTTGATATAATATACATATGTATTTTTTTTTTAGCAATTTCAGCAGTCTGTTTACTTAAGTATTAAAAAAAATTTTATATAATTTGTATAGTTTTCTAATAAAGTATTAGTATAACTGCTTAAAATAAAAAAATATAAAATTTGCAACTAATTATATATAGAAATAATTAATATTATATTTTATTTTTAAAAATTACTTTTTAAATTTATATTAGTATTATTCTTTTAATTAAACTATTTATATATTTTATTTATTTTATTTAGCTAATAATAAAGCAAATAGTTATTAATATACTTTATATATATTTATATTTAATTATATTTACAAAACTATTAATTTTAAAAGTTTATAAAAGATCCTTGAATATTATATTAATAAAAAAAAATCAAAAAAAATTATAATATTGGATTTAATATTAAATATAGTTTAGATAAACTACTTTTTAATATTTAAATAATAATAAATTTAATATAAAGTTATATTTAATATTTTAGTTCAAAAATTTAAAGATAATTTTGGAATTTTTTTACTTAAATCTTATATAACAACTTATAAATTCGATTTAATTTTTTTTAAAAAAACACAAAATCTAATTTATAAAAATTAATTAACAAAAATTAAACAACTATATTAAAATATTAATATTTTAAAAATTTATTAAAAAATGCAAAAACCTCTTATTAAAACTTATTTATTATTTTATATATTATTTATATTTTAAAAATATTTAAAAAAAGATGTAACAACTTATTAAAAAAAATAAGTTGTTAATTCTTCAAGTAGTAAATTAGATGTTCAAAATCTATTAACAGTAAAAATTTATATAATCACTTATATAATACTCATATTATGACAACAGTTTTTAATAATTAGATTAAGATACTTGTAATAATAATTATATCAGCATAACTGACAGGTTATAAAACATTTGTATAACTAGTTATACAAAAAAATACAAACTGGTATTAGGCTGTGCAAACTCTAGATAAGTTCTTATAATTGTATAAATTTGTTAAAATTAAAATACAAGAAGTCTATTTGAAAAAAACTAAGCAAAAAAATAGCAAAGATCTTTGATAATATTACTATAAAGACTAGTTTTAAAAAACAAATACTAATATAAAGAAGCTAAATAAGCAAAAATTTCCAAATAAAGTGTATTTTTAACCAAACTGCCAGAATAAATTAGAAAAAAAAGATATTAGATCAATCTAATATATTAATAAACTAGTTATAGTTTTATTAGCCTATTTGAATTAGAAGTCTAATAACAATGCAAAATATACTAAAGTAATTCAGATATACTATAAAGTAATACTGAAGTTTAAGTAAACTTTGTAAAGACATAACAGTTTAATAGCTAACTTTGATAGAAGTGTTAGTTCTGCTATAGTAATATTAAATTAGCTATAAAAATAAATACAAAAGACTTTAGAAAGTTTATCTTAAAGATAAAATAGTTTTAAGATTGAGATAATGCTCTAAGTATAACCTAATAATTTTAATACAAGTTGCAAGTTCAGAGAGTTTAAAATAGAATATTTAAGCAGAAGTATTAAATATAATAATTAGTAGAAAATATTCAAGCAAATTTCTTAAATAGATAATATAAAAAAGTTATATATATAGCCAATTATATAAATTTTCTGTAATGTTTTATAAAATTACATTATTAAAAAAGTTATTAATAAAAGTCAAATAACTAAAAAGTTCATCTTAATATCAAAAAAAACAACTTAAAAATTACTTTTAAACTAGTATTTTATTATTTTTATTTATATAAAATATTATTAATAAAATTTATAATATTTTAACTAAAACAATAATTAACACTAATTTTTTTTAATATTAATATTTATAACAGAACTAAAAAACTTAATTATATTTATTAAAAAAAAAAATTTATATTATTTATTTTTTTTATATTAAAATTTCTGTTTTTAAAATATAATTTTTATTTAAATTATTATAAACACAAAGCCTTTAAAGACTTTTTATATAAAAGATTACAACTAGCTACCTATACACTTTTAATATTTAATTTAAATAGTCTGTTTATATATTACTATAAAGATTTTATATTAAATGCCATATTTGCAAATTAACTAAAAGTCTTATCTATTTAAACTCTTTATATATACAATCTAATTTGTATTTTAAAAACATTTTCAAAGTACAGCCTATTTAAGTTTTTAATCTTTATTAGTATACTTCCTTGACATAAGTTACCAAATGTTTTTAATAACAATATGATGATTATTTTTTTGTAGGTTTTTAATTTGTAAATTTTCAACAAACTATATATTAATTTAAGTTATAATTTTTTATTTAGCAACTATATATATAAATTTTATTTATATAATTTAATACTATGTAGAGTATTTATTAGCAACAGTTACAGTGAGAATACATTAATGCATACTTTCAATAATATTTTTTAAAATTGAATTATTAATTTTAAACTACTCTTTCTAGAGCAAATTAAAGAGTTTTGACTCATTATTTGGTAAAAAAATATGCTTATATATATGATGTTCTAATTTATCTCACAAATGTTCAATAGGATTAAGGTCAAGATATATAAAAGTCATAAAAGTTGTGCAATATGATTTTGTTAAATTATTTCTTAGTAAATCTGAAAATGTAAATTTTAGCATTGTTATCTTGAAACATATAATTTTTTTTAACTATATTTATTAAATTGTTTAAATAAGATACATAACAAGTTTTAAAATTTTCTACATAGTTTTAAATTTATTTTGCTATAAATCTGAACTAAAGGTTCAAGACTATGTATACTATTCTGTAAAAAAAAGATAACACTTTTTTTCTATTATTTTTTTGTATTTGAATTTTATAGTTTTTCTATTTAAATTATCTTATTATTTTTTATAAATATAGCAAATTTACAAAATATTTATAGAATTATACTATATATTAATAGAAATTATACAAAAGCTTCACTAAAACTTATAATAATGACAAAACTTTTATAGAAATTTTATAAAAACTTTATTAAAATCTTACAAGTTAAATATATTATATATATGAATACAATATGAAACTTTATTAAATAGCTTTATATACTAATATATAATATTAATGCACATGCAATAATTGTTTAAACTTATTATAGTACTATCATATAAATATAATAAAACAACAATAGAACTCTTGCAGAACATATTTTTATATTACTTTTTTTAATTTTGATTAGTTTTTGTTTTTTTGCTAACTTTTATTTTTATTTTTTTTGTTTTCTGTTTTTCTCTTTTCTTTTTATTTATATATATAAATAAATCTATAAAAAGAATAATACAATTAAGATTTGTTTCACTAGTAATCTTATTAGTATTATTTAAAGTTTTTAAATCTTGTATATTGTTCTCAACTATGTTGTCTTCTTTGGAATTATCTTATATTTTTGAGCAGAAAACTGAAGGCTTTTTTTTATTAGTAATACAATAGAATTTAAAGTTTTTTAACTAACATTGTTTTTTTTAATAGAATAAAAAGGCCAAAAATTTTTTAATAGTAATAATATATTAGTTGTAAGAGCTAAAATATCAGAATTGTCTATATTATCTGATTAGTAATTTTGATATTACCATTTGTTGGTTTAAGGATTGATGTATCAGAATCCTGTGTATAGTCAGTTGTGTTATTTGCATTATTTAATCAGAGATACTTTTTATATTAATATAGTTTCTATATTTCTGAACAGAAGGTTAAGCATTATTTTTTAATAATAACAATGCACAATCTTTTGTCTTTGTATTAACATTAATAATTTTTTTTTTGTTTGGTTGATTAACTTTTTTTAGTATACTAATTTCAAAAATAGAATTATTGAAATTTTATGCATAGTTATTTATTTTATTCAGTTCATCTATATTATTTTGATTTTAGATACTTTCTATATCAATATGACTTGTATTATGTCTTTGTATAGAAGGTTGAATATTCTTTTTTGGCAGTAGTATGCATACCCCTTTGCTCTTACATCAGCATTTTTTTTTTCTTGATCAACTGTTATAGGTATATGAAATTTTAGAATGTAAATAATAAGAGCTATGAAAATTACTTATATATGCTATTACAATAAGAGATAAGCCAGTTATAAAAAATAAATTAGCTTCAGAAACTGGAAATATTAAATTGGCTTTATTAAACTATATAAAATAATAGGTAATAATTTTTTTTTAAAAAAAAATTAATAAATTCTAAATTCTTACTTCTTTAATAACTTTATTGACTTTTTTCTTTAATTGCCAGAATAGAGGCTTACTATATAAAAATTAAAAAGCTGTATAATTTTGTAAATCATTCTGCAATATGTTAAGATAATTAGATAAATCCTAATATTTATTAAAAATTAGAGCACTTACTCTAAAATTTAAATATTACTTTTTCTCTAATTTAGAAATTAATGCTATTGTGATTTTTTTTTAATTTTCTTTTGAGTATTTTTATACTTTTTATATTCTTTAAGCTTAATCAGATTCATTGTAAAACTTTTTAAAAACTACAGTATTATATATAAATTAATCAAATAATTTTAAATAAATATTTATTAGGCTTAAAACCTATCTGTTTATTAATAATTTCACGAATAGCATTATATGTATCTAAAAGTAGTTCTGCAAGTATAAGATCAATAGCAACTAATATAACATGTAATAGACAACATTGTTTAAAATTTAGTGCATTAGGCAAAGTTGGATCTACATTAATTAGTGCAAGAAAAACTTGATGACATTGTTTAGAATTGAGTCTGTAGACATTAATTAAATTTTTTTCTATTTATTATTGTTGTTATTTTTTTAAAATAATATATAGTATGGCTAGATGTACTCTTTAATGTAAGGTAGCTCCTTTGAGGTAATCAGATCATGAGCTACTATGTTTTACTATACTAAATAAAAAAGCTTTAGTCTCCAAAAAACTAGTTTAATTAAAAAAAAATAAAAATAAAAAAGTATATATTTAAATTGATAATTTTAAATTTAATGTTTAAAAAAAAAATTCAAGAAAAAGCAAAGTAATATATATATAATACATTTTTAGAAAATGATGTATTTATTTTTAATTACCAAATTATTAATAGTAATAGTAATATATAAATTACCAAATTATTAGTAGTAGTAATATATAAATTATTTTTACTATCTTTTAGTACAAGAAAATAATTTATATTTTAAAATAGTTAAAGATGTTCTTTGTACTTGTATTTGGTGCCTGTGAGTATTAAATAATTAGAATAAATTAGTTAATAGAGCAACTCATACAAGGCATTTAGCAAAACAAAAAAAAACCTAGTCAAATACAGAAGATATGTCTATAATATAACAACATTTAACTATTTCTATTCAACTTTTCTTACTAATTATTAATATATCAACAATGTTAACATCTATGTCTTACCAAGCATTTTAATGCTATTTCAAGTTAATAATAATTATGATTATATTAGTGATAAACTAGCTAATATATATAACCTTAACTTAGATAATTCATATAAATCAAATAATATTATGTTTGAAGAATTATTAAATAATAGTAACAATTTAATAGAATTATTGAAAGTTCAAAAGAAACAAATTGAATCATTAAAAGTTCAAGAGGAACTAATTGACTTATTAGAAGTTCAAGAGAAAAGTGAAAAAGAGAATGAAAAAAATATTAACTTTGGTAAGCTTATAATTTTTTTTTTTGCTTATGCTAAGGCTATAGTTATCAGTAACTATTGCCTTTATTGTATTTTAATTATGATTACATAACTTGTACAAGATGAGTATACAACTAGCCATATATACAACTTTTGGTTGTTTATTTTAAGTAGTCCACCCATACAGCAGATTCTACACTAGCTGCTATATCTGCAATCTACTAGGAGATTATCTATTTAAACACTCTGATCTCTATACTTATATCAATAAATAGCATACAAGTTCTTGTACATCTAAGTGCCATCTAACCTAACTGTAACCTTCTTGTCTATACATCTGTCAAACCATTATATATTTTAGAGTATATCACCTAACTGTAGAGCTTTAGGAGGCTTTCTTGCTAACTAATTGCCCATAATTAGTCTTTTGTTAACAGGGCTTACCCTTGCAAAGTTCATATAGATCCCAGTACCAATTTCATAGCATATTTCTAGTACTTATAGTATACTTTTGTTTCTGATCTCAGACTTTCAATTTAGATAGCCTAGTAGGACTATTACCTGTTTCTAATACTCTAGGGTCTGCTCTCTAAGGTTCTTTTCCTCTAATTCAAGACTTCTAATAGCCTGATTGATAGTACCTCTCATCTAAGGTTCTTGCCTACCTGATTCCTTTCATATTAGTATTCATTTTCTAGGTCTAGCCTTTACAGTAGTACTGTTAAAGATTCATGCTACCTCTCTACTTAGATCTTCTTAAGTAGGCTTTGGTTTCCTAGTTTACAAATTTATATGACTACGAGAACTTATCTTGAGTTTGCACCACTCGATACTAGTTTGCATTTCTCTGTATAACTTCAATATTGCACAGATGCTCTATGATCTGTCAGTTATCTGATGTGACTGTTTTACAAATACTGATCCCAACTGATCAACAGAGTGTCATTGCTGTAATACTGCTTATTTTCTATAATACCAATATAACATAGATGGTTTTTTAAATTTTTATTGTTAGTGGGTTTTGAACTTTAACCTACCACTTAAGAGGTTAACAACTTAACTACTTTACTAAGTTACTATATCCCAAGCTTATAATTAAAATATAAATTTTGCTAATGTTAAAATTTTGTTATAATATTCTGTTTTATTTATACAAATATTTTAGAAAATTTAGGTAAGAATTTAAAACTTTTCAAATTAAAGACAAATATAATATATCAGAGGCTACATTTAATAAAATTCTTAAAGTCTTAAAAGTTCCTAACATTACACTTTACAAACTATAAAATGTTTTAAAAATCTTGTACTATTAAAACTGATACTTATAAACTGCTATATTAATTTATATATAGCATTTACAGGTATTCTTACTAATAAAAATATTTGTTCAAGATATAAAAAACCTTATTATAATTTTGATAAACTGTCCAATATGTCTTGAAAGAAAACCGCATATTAGTTACTTATTGAATCTCTTAAAATGCAATATAAGAATAAGGCTTATGCAGAAACTTTTAATTATTAATACAATTATACATTAATATGTAATTATACTCTTGGCAACCAAATTGGTAATGTATTTGATAGATTTTGATATAAATCATTAGCTTCTTCTGGGTTTTTTTCAGACTGTAGGAATGTTGCTTTAATAGCATCTATTGATGGATACTAAATTTTTTACCAAAAGTAAAATAATTACTGAATTATACTTATTATAAATGCCAACTTGCTATCAAATATATATATTTAGAGAGAACATTTAATAATTTTTACTATTATTTCAGGACTAAAGGCACCAAAAGATTTTAATTCTTTTTTATAACTACTGGTTGATGAGTTAAAACAATTGCAAGATATTATTAATAATTATTATTATAGCTAAAGCTAAAAATTAGTAACTCAATTTAAAAATATAAACTCTACTAAAATCTATATATATATTTTATTATCAAAACTTATTTTAAACTTTAAATTATCTAAAAATAAATATGCTAAAAAAAGGCATTTTAAAAAAATTTGAAAATTTTATATTCAAATATTTAAATTTCTAGCTTCAGCTATGACAATTATTAATATCTATTTTTTATAATATATTACTTATTAATTTGTATTAATAAATATAGATAATGTTTAGTATATTAATAGTGCAATAGAAGAAACTTTTATTTTTTATACTTATATTCTAAGTTTTTCTAATGATCTTTTAGCACTTTCTAAGATTATATGCTTGACTATATATAATTTATATAGGGCATACTATTTTTGCTTTATTTAAAAAATATATTATCAAAGAAATTGACATATATACTGTTATTCTATATCTACTTCTTTTAAGATAGTAGGTAACTAGAGTGACCTTAGACAGTGAACACTTTTTGTAACCTCACTTGTT
>CAJVQA010002470.1:0-21875 GCA_910591915.1 Cetraspora pellucida | reverse complement strand
CCAGAACATTCTTGATATGCAATATAAGAATTATAATTATAATTTCGAATTTTTTTATTTGATGTTAATCTTTGCTTAATTGCTCGATGTACATGCCATGCACATATTTGTAAATGAGATTCTGGCCAAACAGAGTAAATGGCATTTATTTCAGCCATTGCTTTATCAACAAAAACAAATAGAAAATTAATTAATTGTTAGTTTTTTAATTCTTTCATCCAACTAATAAGTATTCCAGTAATATCTCGATTTTTGCCAGCTTCAATTAAGTGATAACTTAAAGGAAATCTCATTCTATCAAGTATACCCATTATTACATATAATTCCTACTTATTATAGTTTGTATCATAAGTTGAATCGATTTCAATAGCAACAAGATTATTACACAGAAGTATTTGAAAAAGTGATGTTATAAAACCAAGTATGCCAATAGAATTTACTACATTAATAATAATCTCTTGTTCAAATTCATTTAATAATATATGTGCTGATTTTAATAGATCTAAATTATGCTGATAAATTTTTCATGACTCAAGAGACCACTAATAATAGACTTGCTGGATACTTAAATTATTATAGCCATCAAGCTTTTTCTTATATATTTGCTGCCAAAGTTTAGGAACTAAGTAGTTTATATTTTAATGAATAAATTCACATATTTCTTGAGTTGTTTGAACATGTATAGGACATAAATGTAAAATCAAATGTGAATAATCAACTTTAATCAAATTGTTATTTTTTGATATTTTGATATTTATAAACCCTTTACAGTTATATCGTTCAAGCTGTGCAGAGGTATCTCTTTGCTTATTAATATCTGAAACTTTTGATCTATGCTTTCCAAGTTCGATTCTACAATTGTACCAATAAATTAAATTTAAATAATCAGCCAAATTTTGACTTTTGTAAATCCAACTATAGCTGTCTCCTTTCTTTATAAGAAATATTATTTGATCACCCAATTCTTTAAGTTGTTTAGTTGTATAATCTTTTAATAACTTATTATTATTTTGTAATAGTTGAATGTCAAAATTAATATAAAGCTCTGATGAATCACTTTTGTATTGCTTATTAGTTCCTTCTAAAGATACTAGAGAATTATAGACAAATTCACTAATGTCTTCGAAACTAATGGCTGATGCACTTCTTGAGCTATATTCTTGATTTTGATTTTGCATTCGATCTAAAGTTCTTTTTCATTTATATCGACATTTTTGGCAAGTTGTTACTTGCTTTCCTCTTTCATTAATGAAATTTTCATAGCTTTGTCCAGTATGACATTGGCCACAAGAGATTTTTTTATCTATTTTTTTTTATTATGCTAACAATAATTATTTTACATATGTTATTAATAATAAGAAATAATATCGATACAATTCAATAAACTTAATTTTGGCATCATATAATTTTACAATAATGTCAGCTAAATTTTTTTATAAGTGACACTAGGGTTATTTTCTAAACATCCTTTGTACTTTTTTTTCTGCTTTTTAAATTAAAATATAGCTTATTTCTAATATTTTAGAAGTTGTTTTTGTCTTAAGCTTTTTAATTATTTTATTTTATTCTTTTTTTTTAATTTTTTTTAATTCTGTTATAGTATTCTTTTTTAATGTAATCTTGTAGTTTATAAATTTCTTTTCAGCTTTTTGACATTTTTTCTAATTTGGTATTTTTTCTTCAAATTGTTTCTTATAATATTCTACTAAGGCTTCTTTGACTAATTTTAATTCTGTTATTAGTTTTATTATTATTTTTTTTTGGTTTAAAAAAAGACCTCTGGCTTTGTGGATTTTATTAAATATAACATCTATTTATTACTTATATAAAGGGATATTACATTTTGCATATCAACGAGGCTACAATTAGCCATATATACAATTTTAGTCATTGTTTATTTAAAGGTTCTGCCTGCAAGTTATCTGCTAATTGCCATATCTGAAACCCACCTATGGGTTTCCTATTTAAAGTTTTCTAATTTTTCTATAATATCAAACTTAATTTGATATGCATTGGGTCTTTGAGCTACTTTGCCTACAAGGTAAACTCTACTAAGACAGAGGTAGATCTTACAATTACACTTGTTACAGATTTTTTTTGCCAGAAATGTTTTCTAATTAGTAAGGCCAATCCTTTTTATAGGTCTTTCTATATTCATCACTTCTCTTACTAAATATAATATTTGCACTTTACAGGTTGATCTTCTTTTGGAAATTTCTAATTTAAATAGATATTTACTTGTATTTGTATTATAGAACTTTGCATTTAGTTATAGACTTTTAATTAGATTACAGAATATATTTCATCTTTAGCTAAACTCAAACTATTAACTTTGTCTGTAATGGGTCTAAGAGCTTATTTACTAAGCTATAAGACTCAGATCTTAGTTTTGTCTTTTTTCTGTCTATTCAATTAATTTGTTAAATATTACCTTTTTGTATAGTTTGTTCAAAAGACTGGCTATTATTTTTCTTTAATCAATTTTGTTATTTTATATTTTTTGATTATATTTTTTCTATTTGTTTTTTTTTTATTTTTGTTCTTATTCTTTTTTTTTTTTTCTGAAGAATTTTTGCCAACTCTTTATATTTTTTATTTAGATATTAGACCATTGTTTTTGGATTTTTGGTAACCTTATATCTATTTTCTTGATTAGTATTTTAAGTTTATTTAATTTACTTTTTTTATTTTTGTAACTTTCTGTTTTTTTTTTGTCTTTGTGTATTTAATTAATTTTTAGAGCTATATAATAGTCTTCTCTTGTTAATCTTCTTAACTGTACCTTCTGTTTATTGTTATGTTGTAAATTTTTTCTTAAGTATGTATTTATTTGCTACTGTTCAATTGGTTCTTTTATTAAGTTCTATATATTATTTATTTTTTGTATTTTTTTTTATTTTTTATTTTTTATTTTGAATATGCTTTAATGCTTCTTTAATCTCTAATCATTTTTGTAATTCTTGTACATAGTTTTTCTACTCTTCATCTTTTGTCTTGTTATAGAAATATATTGTTCTTAATTGGCTCTTTTTTTTGACTTCTGTTTTGCTTTTTTTGCTTTTATATATTTTACTTATATTTTTATTATTACTATCTTTTTGTAATTTCTTCTATGTTTTTAATTTCTGTTCTTTGTAGACCTAATATTAGTTCTTTTGATATTTATATATAGTTGATTCTTATTACTGTTATTGCATTTAATTATATATATCTTTGTTTTGTTAAATGTATTTTTTTCTGTATATATTATAAAAGTTTTATTGTTTTATTTAGTTAAATATTGGCAATCTTTTAAAATTTGTGACTTATAGATTTTGTCTATTTAATTTATTGTTATAGTATAGTTAAAGTTACTTATGATAATAACTTGTATTTGTCTTTTCTTTCTTATAATAATTTTTATTATTTTTTGCTAAATGCTTTTTTTTACTTTTTTGTTGTTTAGTAGTATATAAACACTTATTACTATTAATTTTATTTGTTTTTTTTTTTAGTTTTAAGGGTGATCTCAGTTGTGTGTCTTTTTATTATTAGCCATATAAGATTACATATTATATATAGGATATATCAATGAAAGTACAACTAGTTACATGTATAACTTTAGTCATTATCTAATTAAGAGTTCTGCTTATAGGTTACCTACTAGATGTCATACCTAAGACCTGCCTGTGAGTCCTCTATTTAAACTTTCTGATTTTCAATACTTACTGCATATATATACAATGTATATCACTAAGTATTGTAACAGAACAGGTTAGGGCTATCTAATTACTATTTATATCTAAATACCACCTTATTGGATATTACTAAGTATCTATAGTTTTTTGAATTTATCCTTGACACAAACTTACTAAGTATAGTACCAAGATTACCCCTTAGATTTATCCAATTTTAGTAGATCCGGTATCTACTAGAACCAGTTTTAATGCTAGAAGTGTTTAAATTTCAGTAAGTTTATTTCTTTTTCATAGTTTCCTTTTATGTTTACTATATTATTTACTAGTATGCCTTCTCTCTATTTCTGGTATATTCACTGCTTCTCTTGCATTGAGCACCAACTTTCCATATTGGGAAACTTCTTTTTAGGAACTTCCTTATATACTGATCTTCTAATTACATGAACTTAGCTACAGAGCTTCGCATATATTTATATGCTTCTGTAGATTACAAAGTTTTGCTTCAAGCTGAAATTGAACTGTTGACCTTATCTGTAGAGGAAGAAGTGCCTAGACCACTAGGCTACAGAATCCCATCTCTTAATTTTATTTGTTTAAAGTATAATATAATCTTTATTATATACTTGTTTATCTTCTTAACTGTGCCTATATATTTTTTCTAATATTTTTTTATCAAAATTTCTATATCTGATTCTTTTTTCTTATTTTTTGCTATATTGCTTCAATATTTAATATATCTTTTAGTTGTCTTGTATATTAAGAACTTTTCTTTTTATTTTGTAAAATTTGTTTTTATAATTTTCAATATTGTACCTTCTTTCTTTTTTGCTTAGCTAAGCAGATTTTTAAAGTTTCAACTACTGGTTTTTATTTATTAATATTATAATATATCTTTTTTTTTAATTAGTTTTGTTTTATTTTTATATATATTTTTTTTCTTTTTGTTTCTACTTTTTTTTTTTAACAAAAAGGTACTGTTTTTTTTTTAAATATTTCTCTTTCTCTTTACAAAAATTCATGTTTATTTTTATTATTTTAATTAGATTATCTTCAGAAATAATTAGCTAGGCTTTTTCATATTATTTTTCTTACTTTTTTTAATTTTTTTAATTTTTCTTAAATTTGACTTAATATGTTTTCTATATATGTACTTTTTTTTTGTATCTAAATCTTGAATTCAGTTATTTCTTTTCTAAAAACTTTTACTTTCTTTTTGGTTATATTTATATATTTGTTTGGTTTTCTAAATTTTGTTTTAAGTATTATTTCTTTCTTTTGTTTTCTAATTTATAATTTTAAGATTTTTCTCTTTTCTAGCTTTGTTTACATGTATTCTATTTTTTTGCCTTTTCTTTTTGCTTTTATCATTTTCTATATCAATAATTTAATTAAATTTGTTCTAATTTTTTATTCTTTTTTTAAAAAACTTTATCTTTTCTTGTTTTTTTTTTTCTTCATTTATCTAATATAATCAAAAATTATTAAATATAATTAGTTTTGATTAAATTGTCTTTATATTTTTCTCAGTTGTAAATATGATTATTGTAGTTTTTTTTTAGTTTTATTTTTATTCAGTAAGATATAAAATGATTTTACTCTTTTATTTTTTAAACTTTATAAGAATAAGATTTCTGAAACATTTTTAGATAGTTTTGTTAACTTTGTTATATATTTTTTCTAGTTTTTTCTTGTTTTGTAGTTTTTTTTTCTATTATTACTTATACCAATTTGTTATTATTAACTGATATAACTTATAAAATATTTTTTTATCTGTTTTTTTTATTTGCACTACTACTAAGACTTTGTATTTGGATCTTTTAATTTCTACTATTTGGCTTTTTTAAATTTTTTACAAATATATTTTAGTTTTTTTTTATTTCTATCTGTTGGTAAGGCCTATATTATTTAATAAGTTTTGTTTTTATACTCTTTATTTATTTTGTAATATCTTTATACATCTTTACTTTATTTTTTTATATTTTTATTTTTATTTTTTATTTTTATATATATTTTTTTTAATAATTTTTCTTATCAAAATTTTATATTTTTCTTTTTTGTTTTTTTTTTTAGTATTATTTTGTATCAATCTTTTTTTTTTTTGCTAATTTTTTGTATTACTTCTTTTTTTGTTATATTCATAATTGAAATCTATTTCTATACAGTATATAAGCTTTCTTTTTTAAAAACTTTTTTAATGTCTTTAACATGTTTATTATTCTTTAATGAGCATCTAATAAATTTAAAATACTTTTTATTTATTTTTTCTGATATGTTATATGCTAATATGTTAACAAGTAGACTGTTGTTTTGATTACAACTTCTTTTGCTTGGTACTTATATGTTTTTCTCTAGTAATATTCTTATTATATTAATTTTTCTTTTAATTTTTATTTTGTTTTTTTTTGTTTTTTTATTTTTTCTGCTATTAAATTAAGTTTTGGTTTTTTTCTATTATATCTTATCTTTTTACTTATATTTTTCTCTTTTTTCTTATTTTTGCAGAACTTATCTTATTTCTATTCTACTATTATTACTAAGACTTATTTTTGTTATTTCTTTTTATTAAGCTATTATATTGTTTTTTTATGTTTTTTTTTGTATTATTTTTTATTTTCTATTTCTATTTTGAAACTGATTTTTGTTTAATCTCTTGAATTTTTTCTATTTTTGTTATTTGATATTATTCTTTTAATTTATTTTATATTTGTTTCAAAATAAATTTTATTATTATTATATAATTGCTTTGTTCTATTATGTTTAATTTTTTTTGGTTATTCTTTTTCTGCTCTTTCTATTAACTCTTTTATTATTCTTAATAATACAACCATATCTGAGTTCTATTCTGTTAACATAATAATTTTGTTTTTTTATCAAATATTATATATGTTTTGTCTACTTATTTAAAAAACATATTATTATATATACTATTAATAATTTAGTATACTTTTTTGATATATGTTATTATTAAACTGTTGTTATATTCTTCTAATATATTCAATTTTTTTAATAAAAATTACTTTTAATACTTTTTTTTTATAATTTTCTTGAATCTTTTTTTTTAAAAAAATCTTTCAAAATAATTTAAATAATCATTTTTATATAAACTTAATTTTTGTTTTTTATCAAATTTGTATTTAAATAATCAGTAAAAAGAATAAGTTTTTTTTTTTTAATAGCTTTATGATTAATAATCTTTTTTTTATTTAAAATATAATACTGTATATTTAATAAAGACTAGTATTTATATTCCTCATATATGATATTTGTATCTTTTAATAAAAAATTAAAAATTTGAAAATTTAACTAAAATTTTTATCAAAATTGATTAGATGGTTATCAAGATATCTTTATTCAAAATCTAAGAAAAATTAAAATATTTATTAAAATAATTAACTAAATTTTTTTAAAACTTAGAATAAAGTTATTTTAATAGTTACTTAATTATATTTAATAAACTTTTTTTATTTGAATTCTATAAATATATAGAATTTATATAAAAAAATTTTATTAAAATTGATTAAGTAATTACTAAGATATCTTTAGTTAAACTTAAAAAAAAACTAAAACATCTATCAAAATAAAAATTATACTAAAATTTTGTTAAAATTTTGAACAAAAATATCTTAACAATAATCTAATCAAATTTGATGAATTTTTTTATTTGAATTTTATGAATTTATAGAATTCAAATAAAAAAAATTCATCAAAATTGATTAGATAGTAGTTTTTTTTTTTTTAATGTTAAGATGAATATAAGCAACTTAGGATTTTATTAGTAGTATCAGTTGACCAGTATATGTTAATATAACAGTGCAGAGGTGATTATAAAAAGAGTATACAACTAGTTACTTATATAACTTTAGTCATTGTCTAATTTAAGTAATCTACTTGAAGGTTCTACACTAGTTGCTATATCTAGGACCTACCTATAAGACCTCTATTTGAAACTCTGATTCTATATTTATTACATCCTACCAATAACTCTGGTAAACTGGTAAAGATATGTCATAATTACTAAGTCATATTTAACTTTGTACTAAACTTACTAATGCATTTTGTATCACATACTTATAACTTAGCTAGTATCACTTTGGCCTAAACCATCATTTGTAATCAAAGCTAATTATTAAACCACTTTTATCTTTATAAGATTTACTCAAAATCTCAGTATCTATCTTTCTAATATCCTTTCTATTATCTTCTACTAACTGTTATTCAGAACTGATAGAACTTCTCAAACATTTAATCCAGATAACTCAATATGGTATATCTTAATATTTTTTTTCTCTGATGATTCTGGCGATCTGGTTGATCATATGCTTCTCTACACATCTTGTTTTCTAGTTTATCTGTCTATTCTTTTAAGGATGTTTCATAAACTTTCATCAGTCTGACAGTACTATCAAAAATTTTATACTACATTTTTACTTGAAATTTCCAAGTAAATTTCCAACTCTTCAGTTCTTTTGTTTTCTGTATCTGGTAATTTTATTATAGGTTTGCACTGAAGTCTTATGCAATACTAATTATACATTTCTCTATATGAATGTAATATTATACTTAGCATAGATGCCTCAAGCTCCCATTTGAGATAATATAACTGAAAGTTACAAATATACTAATTCAACCAATCAACAGAAACAGTTATCATAATACAGACCTATTTTCCAAAATTCATCATTTATGAGATTTGAACTCTAAATCTGTTATTTGAAGGTTAACAATCTGATCACTTTACTAAATCACCACAACTATCTAATTAATTTTGATAAATTTTTTTTATTTAAATTCTATATATTCATAAAATTTAAATAAAAAAATTCATTGAATTTGATCAGATGATTATTAAAATATCTTTACTCAAAGTTTTAACAAAATTTTGATATAACTTTTATTTTGATAGATATTTTGTTTTTTTTAACTTTGACTAAAGATATCTTAATAACTACTTAATCAATTTCAATAATTTTTTTTTATATAAATTTTATGTATTTATAGAATTTAAATAAAAAAAAATTTATCAAATTTGATTAGATGACTATTAAGATATCTTTATTTTAAGTTTTAAAAAAATTTAGTATAATTATTTAATAGAAATTTTAATTTTTTATTGACTTTGAGTAAAGATATCTTGATAACCATCTAATCAATTTTGATGAAATTTTTTTTATTTGAATTCTGTGTATCCATAGAATTGAAATAAAAAAAATTCATTGAATTTGATTAGATAATCATCAAGATATCTTTACTTGAACTTTTAACACCTACCTGTAAAATAAAGTAGAATTACGTTAGCATTACAAGGTTTTTTGTTCCATTTCATGAATTTCTTTAATTGACTTGATTGGTCAATAATCACGCTTGGATCTATATAAATTAACCAATCACATGGATGTTATAACCCGTGATTTTCCGTAAAAATACGAGTGTCTTCTATGCTGGAAAATGGAGTAAGACAAGCCGCCAGAGACGTGGTTATGGTTATGGGTCTTGAAATAAATTTATTATGACAATTTGATGATCTACAAGGACAGTATTTTTGTGTACGCGCATCAAAAATTAAAACTTTTGCGCCCATAGCCTTTCCTAAAACTATTTGCTATAAGAAAATTGATGTTACTATAATAAAGATGGGATCATTATGTGGATATCGATATTCCACTGTGCTTTTTTCTTAATTAGGGTTATTGCATTTATCACATGATATTTTTTACTTAATTTAAATTTGATTGGTGAGTTTAATAGGCGTGATCGCTATCCAACCTCACGTTTGTATGTTTTCAGATGTCCCCCTTACATAGCTATATCAGTTACTAATTTATGGATTTAGTGTATATTCGTCTATTAAATAGAGACTATGGAAATATATAATGTAAACTGGATATAAATCAAGGATAATAGATAACTATTTATAAATCAAAGAAATATAAAATAGAATGTCTATCTGGATATAATGGCTGTTAGAAATACAAAACTACTCAATTCCACTTTTAATCATCCCAATCATCGTCATCTTCATCTTCGTCTTCATCTAAATAAAAAAGCTCAACAAATCAATTATATATTGATGAAAAACAAAAAATACATATGAAATAAATACTGACCAGAATCACCGCGAATTGCTGCTCCACGATTCAAAAGTGCATTTGCTAACGCTGAGGCAAGATCATTTCCACCACTGGTTGGACTCTGAGGATCTTCTGATATAGTTGACTGACGAGTTGGTTCCCCAACCTAATAAAAAAAAGTTTGGTTAAAGTGCATCAAACAAGATACATACATATGATTTAAATTTTCAACACCTACGGGTTTAAGACCAGCTTTAGAAGCGCCACCCACATTACGAATTTCTGCCAGTAAATTAGCACGGCCATTCGACGTAGATGGCGCGGATGCAGCGTTACTCGCAGGAGGAGGAGGAGGAGGAGGGGCACCAGAAGTAGGTGGTGGCGGTGGTAGTGGAACTCTGGAAGCAGGCGGTGGTGGTGGCGGTGGAGGCGGGGCACCATCTGAAGTAGGTGGTGGTGGTGGAGGTGGTGGCGGCACCGCTGCTGATGTTGGTTGTCGGGCCTGCACCCTAGCTGGCGGTAATGGTGGAGGTTCGTTTTGAGTCGCCGGACGAACGGGAGGTGGCGGTGGTGGCGGTGCAGCTTGAACTGGAGGCGGCTGTACAGTTTTATGTATACTTGAACCTGAAGGTGGTGGTGGTGGCGGCGGTGGCGTAACTTGAACCGGAGGTGGCTGTGCAATTTTCTGAACACTTGGAACAGAATGTGGTTGTGGGATTTTGTTTGTGCTTGATATTGGTGTGATTTTATTTACGTTTGGAAGTGGAGGCGGATGTACCGGTTTATTTATGCCCGAAACTGGAGAAGGTTGTGTAACCTTATTAACGCTCGAAACTGGAAATGGAGGCGGTGGTGGCGGGTGTGATGTTGCTTGTTTATGAGTTGTTGGAAGGATGGCCTGCTTTGGAGACGGCGGAGGACTAGAATGTTTTGAAGATCCGTTATTATTCGATTGATTGCTGACAACCGAGCGTCGAGCTGGTGGTGGAGGTGGCGGTGATTTTGCTTTGGGTTTAGCAGATGGAGAAGATCCAGGACGTCGACTTGGTGGAGGTGGTGGAGGTGTTTTTTTTGTAGCACCAGAAGCTGATTTGCCGGTTGTCGTTTTGGCAGGCTTATTTGTTTTTTTTATTCCACCATTTTCATCAACATATTGCATAATAAAATCGGCATTTTGTGTAATTATTTCCTATTAAAATATTTATAAATGTATAAGAAATACTGTTTTAGGAGATCTAGGATAGAGATTGTACTCTGGTAGACATTTTTATTATATGGCAATAATAAATTACCCGGATAACCGGATAATTTAATAATACCCGGGTAGAGATTTTTTGACGGGTACAATATCTAATCTAGGAGATACGCTAAAACCTTCGGTATTTTATATTGGTCACCTGATTCTTACAATCCATAAGACTCAAAGCTTTAGCGTATCTCTATATTAGGAATAAGGTATCGGTGACTAATTGAATCTAATATATTTACCTGACTGATACCCAATTCACCTAGTTGATCGAATAGATTTTTCCATGAAGGATTGATGTTTTGTACCTACGAAAATCAAGATTTAGTCGTTATTTTGTTATTCGCAGATCATTGAATAAAAAAACTATTCGCACATCAAATCCTGTATCAGGATTAAAACCTATATGTCCGAGGTGCCTTTAAGAAAATAGATCATTATTCTTAGCACATGTGTCCTTATTAATAAACATTAAATAAAATCCTTTGAAATATAAACCTAAAATCAGTTGGTTTGCTGATTGATGCCTTGTCTATTTTACCCTTCTTGCCATTTTTCTTGGTACCAAATAATCCGCCACTTTTAGAATTCTTTTGGTTTTTTTTATCTATTTAAATTATTACATATATCAGCAAATCAATGTTATTTACAAAACTGACGAGTATACGCATTTAAAATAATTTAAATTTTACCACTAAGTTTCTCTCTATTTATAACTTTTTTGTAAAAGATTTTGGCCTCGTTTTCATTGGCGAACGAGAATGCAGAAAAGTGATCCTATTAAAGAATTCGAATAGAAAGATATGAAAATGATGCTTAACTATAAAATTAAAATAATTAAAATAACCAAGATCTTACATCAGTGCAAAAGGTATGAAAAAATGGGCACTCTTGATTGTATTTAAAGTCTTTACGTAATTCTTGTTCCCACAAAATACCTTGATCGTTCTACAAAAATTAAATTTTTTACATTTTTTATTATAACGATTTGATTCGAAGCTGAAATAAATTTAACAAACCATCAAATCCACTAAACGAAAAAAAAAAGAATTCTTTTCTTGATCTTTGACAAAAGCTACAGCACCCATAAGGTTGCTGTAAGTCCACGTATTTGGATTAGGATGCGCAACATAAAGCCGAACTACAGTTGCAGTGAGGATTTTCTAATATAAAAAAAAAAAAAATGTAATCAGTATAATAATCGGTATAATTTCAAATGGCTTGTTAATTACGTGGAGAAAAATCATACATTTGTGGAGGTCTTTATGACCTTTTTTATCGCAGTTTTATCTTCGACATTTAAAGAAGAAACGGAAGGCATAGTCTTGATAAAAAGTTTTTTTTTTTCAGCAAAAGTTTTTAAATAAATCGGGTATTAATATTAGTACGCCAAGCCACAACCAAACTACTGGTCACTCCGAAATCCGATTGAAACAATATGATGCCAGAAATCTATACTTGGCAATTAATTTATTACGTATTATACGTATAATTTTGGAATTTACCGGTAGCCTTTATAAATTGAAACAAATTATTGGTACGTACCACATGTTCACCAGACTCATGCGATTTCCGTTGTTTAAGCAATGAAAAATCCCTGAAATCGCATAGGTCTATACACTCGTGGGCCGTAATACGTATTGTAAAACTGCACATAACTTAATACGTATTACAGTATCAGTATCAGTATATATTATTTTTTATCGTTACTATATGTTGATCATTTTATTAAATATTTCAGATATATTTAGCTGTTAGTCTTGTTAAATTTTGTAGAAATAGTTTTGTTATGTACCGTATCGTCGCGAAATAACGCCCCGGGGCGTAATTTCGAGACATTGCTTGAAGAGAGCTCTTAATAATTTAGCCGAATACGTATCTCATCATAACAATTATTAGCTCTCTTCAACAGTGTTGGCAATTGGAAAATCAAATTAACCAATAAATAGTATTAGATGATTAATTGGATAATTTGACTCTAACAATTGGACCAACCAATGATCTTCATTAGTTGATTGTCCAATTGCCAACACTGCTCTTCAAGTAATGTGTCCCTAAATAACACCCCGGGGTGTTATTTCCCGACAATACGGTATCTGGTATATTAACATAATTTAATAATGAATAAAGTTCATACCAGTTAAAATACCGATCCAATTGACTTTATTTTTTTTTTATTTTTTTTTTAAAAAAAAAAAAGAAAAAAAAAATGCTTCAAGAATGTACACATATACATGAATAATATGTAGACAATACAAAAGATTCACAACACGTGCTAAATATAATCACCCCAACCCCGTGCTATCCCAAATTATCTAAAATATAGTTATGAAATAATTTAAACAATATAAATGTACATCAGAAATTGATTATGAATTACCAATTTATGAATTACCAATAACAATTATCAGTGTGGCACAAAAACTGATCAATTATCAATCATATTGATTTCTTAAAAAATTTTCATAATCTTCTCGCACACACTCTCCTCCCTTGCGGGGATCGAACGTAAATTTATAAAAGCTTCCGTCCGCACAAATCACTAAATCAAAGAAAGAGAGATATTACACAAGTTTTGTATTAAATAATGGAATTAGATATTCTTATTTACCAATTACAGAATTTCTTTCTTGTCCAAATCCACAGATGCATCGACAGTCTGCCATTACTTTAAAATGTGCAAATGACCATTCGGAAGAGAAATATTTTGGAAGCAAGTCTTTCATAAAAGATAAACTTTAAAGATAATAAATATTAGTATTGAAATATTATTCCCATAATGACGTTTACATAATTGATAAAATAGATAAATTACCTAGATTGTCTGTTACCGCTCGGTGGTGGAATCGTATTGCTGTGACGAAATGAAAGAAGTGCAAAATTAAAGCTGAATATTAGAAATATGCTAAATAAAAAACACATATTTACTTTACAACGACCTCGCCGTAGTAAGCAGCTCCATTATTTGGAGAGTGATTAACACCATTTCCGAGAATGACGTCCAGATTAAAGATGTGTACCGTTCCCTTGTCAGAAGAAACACATAATCGCGTCGAATCATGGTTGAATGCGATGCTATTGATTGTATTATGTGTTACTAGATGCCAAATAGTCACAACGAATATTTATATTTAGTGCACACCTATAAATCTCAGCACGATCTACACCACGTCGTAATTCATTCAATAATTTTCCGGTAGAGGTATCAAAAACTCTTATTAGTGTACCCTAAATATAGGAATACGAACGAAGATTCAATAACGTCCAAATGATGTAAATAATTAACAAATTATTAACAAAAGGTTGTGCCAACCTTTTCACTGGCACTCGCACATTTGCTTCCATCTGCGTTTACTGACAGACAACTCAATTTTCCAGTATGTGCAGGAATAATACTGATATTTGTGGTCATGGTCATCACGGTTGTACTTCCGCTCGAATTTATAATACTTCCAGGTCTTGAGCCATTAGATACACTTGGTCTTCTATCCTGAATTGACGGAGGCTGTAGATCATTATGACCACCAAACGATGAAGAACGTCTATGATGTGGAAAGGATGAAGACGACGATGAGTTTGCAGGAAAGGCAGTGTTGTTTCTAGTCACTGCCGTGGTAGCATGGAAGGTATTGAGATCTACGATCTGAATATGGCCTTTTTGTCGACCTGGAAACGCCAATATGGCGTGGTTTTCTGATGACGATAGAGCAACCAAACCTATCGCATATTGGTAAAAAGATGACACATGGCGATCTTTTTAACAAAAATATATTGCAATATATGGTGATGAAATTTAATATCACCTTTATCGTTGTCTATTGTGTCAAAAGTGTGAAGCTTCTGTGGTTTCGCGCTAAACATGTAGACAAATACTTTATTAGAAAGAACAACGACGATCCTAAAAAAAGAAAGTAACATTTATCAGATAAATATGAATTAAATAAAAATTTCGATGGGTTTTTTTTGGTTTGTTTTTTTTAGAAGAAATTAGCGAGATTTAAATAATTTAATGCTAACCTATCCCTTCTCAGTTTTACATTCTTGACTTCACTCCGAAATTCCAGTCCTGCTATTCCCTTACTTTTCAAATCATCCCATATAATAACCTTATTTGGTGGATACTTTGGATTTTTTCCACCACCTACAAGAGCGAGGTAATTACACCGAAATAGCATTTCAACGATCGATATCCCACCGTCGTCGAAATCTACGAAAACCAGTAATTATGAAAGTGTTGGTTAAGTACGTCTTTGATAAGATCTCGGACTTCTAATATAGTATACTTTGTTGCAGGTATTATTTAGAAATCCCGTGATAAATTGATGATACCTTTACGCATTTTTTCTTTTAGGGGATCACAATTGAATATTCTAAATCCACTATCTAACCCAGCAGCAAAACACCCAAAGTCTTGATTGAAGCCAGCATAAAGCAAGCCTGGAGCGTCAGCTGAAGAAGAGGAGGTGGAAGGTCTTGTTAAATTCATTTTACTTTCAGGTGTTACGATTGAATAAAAATCAAGTATAAAGCACAATTTCGTGCGGAGTTCATGTTTTTAATAAAGCAAAATTTGTAATTTTATATAAATTCGTTGGTTGTGCAAAGCACAGCAGATGAGCTTCCGATTGGTTCATTTGTTGATTAACTACATCGACCAATTGTGATTAGAGAAGTCAACCATTATTGTATAATTGTAGTTTTCTCACTCAAGGAATCTGTGCCAGGTACTGTTGCAAGCATAAGGTTTCTGGATAATGACTATGGCCAAATTTTTTTACCTTCGGAAATTATCGGATATTTACTCTTCGTATGTTATGTTCGATCATTTTATGTTCGATCATTTTCTTTCGATTCCTTGTTCTCCTATTACTTCATTCTGCCCGGCATTATCACTTCGGCCTAAATGATACTGTCTAAGTCATGTGATCTTAAGCTGCATTAGGGCTTCCCCTGCGGCAAAACTTACATTTTTAAGAGTTCTTACTTTTTTGATGCAGTGTTTTCATGTGACACAGACGAGGGACTAATTTACGCATAACATAAACAATTGAGCGAACCCATGTTTTTGCAAAAAAATTGAAATAACTCAAAATTTTATTAAGAAACCACCTTTTGTGTTCTAATTAAAAATGCTTTTTATAAAATTTTACTATTAAACATGAAGTTATTTTTATTCTAACTCCAATTACAATGCAGTTTTATTTGTAATAAAAATTACAAAAGTAATCAATTTTTTGTGAGATTACTATCTAAAATTAACTTAAACCAAAGGTTTATATAATTTTACAATTTGATTTAGCAAACATAATTTAAATATAGCAATAAAATATTTCTGTATAATATAATTTTACAAGATCAATACAATGATAAACCAACTAAAAAAAAGCAAAACAATAAAAAAAAGACAAGTAGAAGAACTAAAAGTAGAAATAGTAAAAAAACCAGGGTTAAATAATGTGCTTACAGACTAATTAATAAAAATTTTAGCAAGAAACAAAAAGAGATATTTATTTTATATAAACAAAAAAATAACATAAAGAAAATAAATATCAGATAGTTACAAGTAAAAAAGAAGATAATTAGTCAAAAGAAATAACATTAGATTTAAAGAAATAGTTTTTAGCAAAAGTAGTTAAACTGATAACAATATAAGCAGCAATCTTAATAGTATTAGAAAAAAAAGATATAAAAATTTATACAAATAGTAATGTTGTAATAAGAAATATTAGTAAAGCATTACAAAATGCAAAAAACAAAAAGATTCTAAAAAAAAAATGCAATATGAATATTGAATATTGTAAAACTAGTTAAAAGCAAAACATTAAATTAAAATTAGTTAAAATTAAAAGTTACAGTAAAGACAGATAAAATAACAAAGCAAATCTTTTTATAAATAAAAAGCAAATTATAAAGAAATAATTTATACAAAGAAAATTAAATATAATAGAATAAAGTACTAATTAAAGTAAAAAAATAAGAAAATTAATATACTTGCAAGACTTTTTTATAAAATAATTACAAATATTAGAATAAAAATTACATTAATAAAATTATTGATGTAAAATATTTTAAAAAATTTTATATGATGCAATAATTTCAAAATATTGCAAAATAACTTTTAAAATTTTTGTACAATACAAATTATTTCAAAATATTACAAAATATATTTTAAAAATTTTATATAAAGCAAAATATTTTGAAATATTATAAAATATATTTCAAAATTTTTGTACAAAATAAAATATTTTAAAATATTATAAAATATATTTCAAAATTTTTGCATAAAGTAAAATATTTTAAAAAATTATAAATTAAATTTTAAAATTTTTGTATAATGCAAAAAAAAATTCTTAAATTATATCAAATATATATACATCTGGTAATAAACATAAATTATTTACTAATAATAAATAGTTTTATATCACATGTCTATTATTTTAATTAATTATTTGTCTTGGCAAAGTTTATATTAGTTTTACTATTATGACATTATTTATGCAAACTAATGCAATCATAATTGTTTTAATCTTATTAGATCATCATAATTGAAATTAATTTTTTCTTGTTTTTTTTTTATTGTTATAAAAATAAATATTGTGTTATATTGGATAACTATTTTAAATATTACTATATATATATCTACAAGCTAGAACTGTAACTACAATAATAATTTTTTTATTTACAGTTTTTTTCATCATAAATCTAGAATATTTAAATACAAGTAATAGTATCATTTGTTTTTTTTTTGTCACAAGTACAGTGTATAATTTTTTTTATTTATTTACTAATAACTTGTTTGTTTGTTAACAATTATATTGATATTTACCAACTTAAAATTATTTGAAAGATGATTTTAGCAATAATCATCTTTTCACTAATATCAGTTCTTTTTATAATACTTTTAATCTTGTTGCTAATACTGACTCTTTGTATAATGCTTTAATATTAGATAACAATTTGAATAATTTTGATAATGATTATTTTTTTATTAATACTAATTCTTTATATGAATTTTTTGTAAAGGATTTTAGAAATGATTATCTTTTTAATAACACTAGTTCTAATAATAAAATTATAATCAAATCTGTTAGTTTAGATTCTAAGAATTTTAAAAATTATAGTAATTTTAAGAATAGAACCAATATATTAGAATTAAAAGTCAGGCTTACCTTACTAGCTAGATAAAATTTAGAGCTTGAATAGATAAATTTGCTAAAAAAACAAGGATTTAGCTATAGGATTAGAACTAATCAAACAGATAAAGAAATAGTATGTTATACTATTTATAAATATTCAAAATTAGATATATACAACTTACAGGTAACTTCTAATCCAACTAAGTGAAGGAATATATTATTACAATAAAGTAAATATTCTTGATACTTAACATTACTTGGCCTAAAACAAAAAATACTTTAATAATTAACTTATTTGTTAATGATCATAACTATAATCTTATTTTAGCTATATATAAAACTGTCTTATTTTTTAGAAGATTAACTTTAAAAATGTTATTAGATGTAAAGAAATATATAATACAAGATCAGATAAATTTTGGGTCTATTTATTCATTACTTAAATATGATTATCTTGGTCAGACTATTTTTAAAAAAAACTTTATAATTTAGTATATCAGTTTTGAACTAAAAATAATTTAGACAATTCAGATGCATTTCAAATATTCTAAATGTTATTAAAGTAAAAAAATCTGATTCTTTATAATTAGTTAAATCATATTTGGAATCTTCATCTTAAAAATTAAGTAGATTATTATAGATATCATCATCACAATAGTTTTTATATGAAAATTTTTATAATGTAATTTTAGATATTACATCAAATATAAATCAGTTTAAAATGATGTTCTGTATTATTATTATTATTGATAATTACTTTAAGTCTATAATTATTGTATCTGCTATTATAAATAATATAAAATACTTGATATATTTTAATAGATTTTTATTATATTATTTAAAAAAACAAATGTTACTTTTAAGATTATATTTACTGATTCAGACTTTTTCTTAATTAGTACAATTAAAAAAATTTATTTTGTACAAGCTATTTGTTATATATCTTTCATATTAACTTTAATCTTAACTACGGCCTTAGTGAAAGCAAAAAAAAAAAAAAAAAAAACTTTAATCTTTGTAAAAAACTTATAAGAAAGTTGAGGTCTTATTTTGAAAATTTTAGGCAAAAATTTTATTTTTGTCAAAATTCTTTATATAATAAACTATTTAAAGCCTGATGAATTTGTTTGCTTAATTAGTATCTTATCTTAGTTAAATATATATCAGAAACTCTTTATTCTAATAAAAAGTCATAAAAAATGCTTTGGATATATAATCAAATTACAGCTAGTGCTTAAAGCATACAAATAATAGAGTTAATTAACAAGCAAATATATAATAAAGTTGATCAAGCTACCTCTTTATATAATTTTTAAATAGCATTAATAGCTATATTAAAAGTAATGAAAATTATAAAAAATTTAAGATAAATTATAATGTATTATCAATGGTTGGATTATCAATATTAAATATTTTGGGGTGTGGTGACCTAATGAAGTGGATAGGTTGTCAACTCCCAAGTGGCAGGTCTAGAGTTCAAATCCCAGTAACAGTGAAAATTTGCAATTCTTTCTGTGTTATGGCTAACTGTCTTCCATGATTGGTTGGGATAGGATACCTGTAACCCATGTCATACCAGCCTGACTGGAAGGTCTAAGGCACTTGTACAACGTTGTATGAGGGAACACAAACCAGTACCGGGCGGTGTAAACCCAAGATAAGTCCTTAGGCCATGTAAATCAAGGGAACCAGGTAGGAAGATGGAAGCCCACTTGGAAGACCCGAATAGAGAGATAACCCAAACCTTTGATGATGCTACTATAAAGACTAGACTTATGAAACAGAGCTAGAACTTGTAAAACTAGGCAAATATGCTGGTCTTTGAGAAGAGACCAGATGAACCAACCAGGCTGCCAGAATTTCCAGATTCCGAAGGAAAAGGGCACATGCCAGTAAACATGTGAACCAGAGATGTATGGTTTCAACCTACCTTTCTGGGCTATCTGGAATGGCAACTTGGTGGAACTTGAATTGAATACCAAAGTAATAAGAATATGTTGTGAAGTCAGTACCAGGATTGGGGTAAACTCTACAAGAACATAGCAGTTTAATAGTATGCCCTGACTATTAGTATTGGTCTTGGCCATAGTAATACCAGGTCAGCTGTAAGAATGAGATACAGAAGATTCTGGAAGATTTAGTACAAGGTCAAAGGTTCCTCATATGAGTGAACTGCTTTAAAGACTTAGTGACTATAGCATATTTGCACTGGTATCGATCAGGGCATCTTGGTAGATGTAAATAGATGGGTGGATACAGAAACAGAGTGGTTAAATAGGGAACTTACAAGTAGGTTTCAGGTATGGCAGCTAGTGTAGAACCTTCGAATAGACTAGTTAAATTAGACAATAACTAAAGTTGTATGAGTGACTAGTTGTGCACTCTTTTCATGATTGCCTCTTATGGTTGTAATGCAACTATTAGCTGAATGTACTATCAATAAAATCCTGAATCGCAAGTACTCACCTTAATAATTAAAAAAACAATAGATTTAGAGTTCAAATTTTACTAATAGCAGAATTTTAAAAAATAGTCCTATTTTAGCAACTTAAACAAAATATCTGAGATTATAACTTTGTAATTCTGATTATACTAAGACTACCTTTAGAAGTGTACAATGTTATATGAATAAATCTGAAAAGTATATACTTTATAAAAATTTTTGTTTGGAAATCTCAAATAAAAAGATAGTACAATCTTTGATAATACTATCTGTAAAAATTTTGTTCTGAAAAAAAAAATTTGAAACAAGTAACTTGTATAGACAAGAACTTCTAAATAAAAGAAATTTACCAATCTAATTATTAGTTAATTTAAGCATGAAGTTACATTATATAGAGCTTACTGAATTGATAATATAGAAGGACTTGCAAGAATAGACAAAGCATTAGTAAGATTGTAAAAGTAGGTATTAAGGTTGTATAAACTTTGCAAAAGTATAACAGTTTAATAATTAGCTCTAATTGCAAGTATTGGTTTAGTTATAGTAAGTTTATATTAGCTATAAATAGGAATACAGAAGGCTCTAAAAGATTTTATCTTGAAGATAAATTAGTCCTAAAATTAAGATAAGTATCTGAAATGACTCAGTAATATTATTATAAATCATAGATTTAGTGAGTTTAAATGAAATATTCAAGCAGAAGTATTAAATATAACAACTAGTAAGAAATGCTTGACAAACTCTTTAAATAGATAATATAGAAAAATTATACATATAGTTACTTATACACTTTTCTTGTAGTAGTTTCTATAGAACTATATTACTCAAAAAGTGTTAATAAAGTCAAAAGATCAAAGAGATTACATAAAAAAAAAATAAATAAATAGAAAAAAAAATAAATAAAATAAATTAAAAAAAACATATATAAAAAAAAAAATTAAATAACTAAATAATAAAAAAAAATAAATAAATATAAGAAAAAACAAATTAAAGAAAACTAAAAAGACAATATTAGAACTAGTTATAGACAAAAAAAAATTTTATTATAAACCTTAAATAATCAAACAAGTTACCAACCAGGCTATTAAAATTATTAAAAAAATATATATAGTATAATCTGTTTAAACTAATATATATGAAAGCATAATAATCTAGTAAAGTAGTTAAGTTCTTTGCAGAAACTTCAAATTTTGCTAAATATATTTATGATATAATTATTATATTATTGTTATATTATTATTATATAACAAAAATATTATATAGTTTATTATAGTTTATACATATATAAATATTATAAATATATTA
>CAJVQA010002469.1:0-21878 GCA_910591915.1 Cetraspora pellucida | reverse complement strand
TGTATAAAACAATCTACTGCTTCTATTTCTAACAATAGGTGTAAGCTATTAAATCTTCTTAGTTTTGCATTTACATAACTCACAAATCTGTTCACATTAAATTTTTTCTATTAGCTTTAAAGCTAATCTACTATTTACATCTTTATTTCTTAATTGCCAAAATCTACTACTTATAACCAAGCATTTACTAGGTTCTCTAAACTTGAAACCCACCTTGTACAGTAAATATCTATGTCTATTTTTATGCATAGCTTATAAATTTTTTTGGAAATATTTTTCTGCTATTGCAATAGTCTCTTATTTGTTATACTTTTAACACTATCTAGTTGTCTATTAACAACATAATTTACACCTATTTCAATTGGCTTCTAAAAGATTGTAGAGTTTGCAAAACTGCAATTGCATATAACTAAGTTATTGTATCTGCTAACAAGTTTTGCAACCAACTTTTTACTACTATTACTCTTTGGTAAACTTTATAGACTAATATGTTTACAAACAGACATTTTACTTTTAATAGTTTCTATGCAAAATGCTTATTTCAAATTCATAAGTTTTTTATTAACTAACTTGACAATGTAATTGCCATATTACAATTATTTCAAACCCAGTTTTTTGCATTTATTAACTTGTAAAATACCAAGCATTTTATTTATACTAGAAAAACTACTCTTGCTAAGCTTTGGATTTTTTTTAAAACTTTTTACTAATATTTTTAAATCTTCTAATAACATTTCTAGTTGTAAAATTTCTAAAGCAATCTTCTTTTCTGAAACAATTACTAAATTCTTTACAGTATTTATGATTAGACCACTAAATTTTACCCTTCATATTAAATTTTAATTCTCTTTCTTTTTTATTTGAATTCAGTTATACACTTTCAAGTTACTTTTTATAACTGTTTGTTATTAATTTAATAAAATTTTCTTTGCCAGATATGCTATCTACACATTATCTAGATAATTTTTACAAAAATTTTGTATGATCTTTAGCTTCCTATTATTGCCTTTATTATCTTTGCAAAAATCTATGCCAACTGACTTAGACCAAAAAGTAGAACCTTGTATAAAACCTTATTTTATTAAAACAAAACTCTAAAAACTGCTACACCACTTGATCTATTAACAAATAATGATATTCCTTTTTTAAATTTAAGATCAACATTTAACAACCTCTTCTGACTGTCTTTTCTTAATGTTCTTAACTCTTTGAACTTAAATATTTTTTTTGCTAAGTTCTGTTTAACCTCTTAAGATTTATTACTAAGTAAAACTTTTTTGAACCATTTTTGGCATAACAAAACCAGACTCACACTTTTTTGTACAATTAATTCTATTGCACCAGCTTTCCTTAATTTTCTTAATTTCTACTTTATCTATTTTTTTTCTTTTATAAAGAACTTTGCCATTTTGGCAATGTACTTAAAGCAAGCTTTATGACTCTTCTTGGAAACTAGAAAATCTTCTTTTCCAACTATTCTAAAACTAATGATGTAGTTTTATTACTTTTTTTTAATACCTTATTACTACTTCTGAATGCAGCCTTTCTGTTATATAACACTTATTGTTGTTTAATACTAAACTTTCTTTTTTGCTATTAATATCTTCTAAATATTGTTAACTTCTGTCTGTTTTACATTATTATCTTAAAAGTACATATTAAAATACTTTAATAACTTATATTTATTTGCATAATGCTCTTTATTTTACACAAATAACAAACAACTTTTTTTGTTATATTAATCTTTTTACCTATTATTTAATAGTACTTTTTCTTTTTTTCTACAACCTATCTGTTATTATTTTAAATTTTTTTATTGAACTTTGATTCCTTCTATAACAACACATAATTCAACATATAATAATGCATTAACAAAGCTACAAACTTTATCTGTTAAAGTAATATTACCTTAACAGATGTATTTTAAATCAAGTGACTAGCTTTTCTTAATAAAATCAGCACTGTTACTTAATAAAGAACCTAATTTGTCTTGAGTTATAGGCATAGTAATATAACAGTTTTAATGGAGCATTTAGATGTTATTACATGTTTTATTTCTCATGATTCTAAAGTTAAATTTGTCTATAATAGTAGCAACTTTAGATAAGTTGCAACTTCAAATACAACATATATATATAGTAAACATTTTGTAAATATATACTTTAAAATATAATTTATTGATATAAACTTATTAAAATTTTTACTGTAATGTAAATGTTTATATTTATTTAATTTATTTTTATAGTGCAACATATAATTAGCAAGCCTGTTACTTCAATAGACAAGACTTTGTATAATATTACAAAAACAGCAAAACAAGGTTTCAAGTTATATATTATAATTTAATAAGTATAAACTTTTATTTTCTTTTGTTTTATGTATTAGAGTTCTTTATTTAATAACATCTTAACTACAGTAACTTCTACTATAAACTATTAACTACTACTACTAAAGTAACTTTATTTTTTTGGTTTTACTTAAAGTACAAAAAATAAGTATCTTTTTATTAAAACTCTACTTTTTATACTATTTTATATTTACTAACAAATTCTATTTATTTTTAGCTTTTTTTTCTATTTTCTTACAATTTTGCCTTTATAAAAATATAGTTTTCATTTGACCAGATTAGTATTATATTCTATATGCTATAATTTACTTTATTTTAACATATTTTTCTAATTTACCCTTTTGTAACCTAGGTTTTATTACTCTGGAACATTGCATTTACAATTGAAAGACCTTTCTTGATTTGGATACATTCATCTTGCTAAGATTGTTTAAACATTAATGCATATTTTAACATTGTAAAAGTTGATTATGCATATACATTTGTGGGTCCTTATTTTGTACTATGTATTATTATGCATAAATTATTATGTTTTTCTGGCCTGTAACAATAAATATTATTGTTTGTATTTTAGCAAGTCTGTTACTAAACTAATCCAACTCTTGTATAACCTATGATAGCTAAATAAAAATAGGCATATTAGATTTGATTTGGTGGTTTATCTATATGTAAGTACTAATCTTTTCTTTAGATCTTTCTTTTAATCTATACTTTTACTAACTTTTTGTTTTTTCTTATCTTTTTTTTATCTTTTTTAATTCAAAATTACATTATATTGAATTAGAATTAGAACTCTCTATTATATTAACAGTTTAATTATATAACTTATAGCAAACAATTGAGTTGTGGATTGAGTAATTTATAGATAACTAATTATATTAGTAATAGGACAATAATTATTTATTAGTTTGTATAGTATAATATTTTTACTTTTATTAGAGGTTGAATAATTTGTTGCATACAATTATATTTTTATTTGGTTTTAAGAGATCTCTTATTCTCAAGACAAAATTTTTTTTTATTTATAATAAATGTTTATTTATATTAGTAACTAATTTGTAATATCCTTTATATTTTAATTATATTTAATAAAATGCTAATATCTTATTTATCTTATAAGTAGCAGAAATAGCATAAGTAAAAAAATAACAGAAGTAAAAGAAATAATAAAAGTAAAAAAGTAACAAAAGTAAAGAAGTAACAAAAATAACTTTTTTGTTATTTTTCACATTACTTCAAATCAGGTAAAGATTTTTACTTCAATTCAGACTCTTATAATATTTAAAAAATCAGGTTTATATTTTTTCTCTACTTAACCTTATGTTTTACAAAATGTTTTTAACTAATTGACAGAATTCTAATATAGTTAACTTTTGAATATCTTCTAAAGTTTAGTTTTGCATGCAATAAATTTTTCTAGTTTATACTTAAAGAACACATATAGACTTAAACAAAAATAGTTAAGAAATATTAGATAATCAGCTTTCAAAATTGTTATTTGTTTGACTAAGTTCTATTTACAAATAACATACTTAGGCAATAAGTATATGTTAGAGAATTATAGTTATTTTAAAGTTTTTTTTTTTTTTTAGAATGAGGCCTGGACTTGGTCTTTATTGAACAATTTGATATTATATTAATTAAAACATTTTATATAAATTATTACAGAAACCTATAGTTAGGACTAATTTATTCTCAACCAAAAACTCTATTAGAGTGGACTATTAAACCTTTTTTAGATTTATTATTGCAATGTAGAAAGTAGATATATTTGTAGTATGAAAGATGGTTGCCTATTTTTTATATTTACTTATAGCTATTTGATTTGTAGCTAGGTGTTCAGATGCTATAACAGTAATTGTATTTGTTAGTAAGCTATTTTGATGCATTGCTTTACATCTTTTTATTTATATTTGCTTGTATATATTGTTCGATATTTTATAAAATAGATTAGTAAGTAAATATGAAATAATGTTGCAGTTTGTAAACATGTTGTTAGAAATCAGGATTTGTATTTTAAAAAGAAGTTGTATGGCATTTTGTGTTTGGTTAAACTGCTATAATAATGTAAATATATTGCTGCTTTCAAGTTTGCACTTGTACAAAATTTGTATATAGTTTGTTAGGATTAGTATATGTTTTAGATTTTCTATAATATAGGTTTAAAAGTGTGAATAGCACATTTAATAGGAACTTGACTTTGAAGCTTTTTAATTAAGAATGTTTCAGATGAGTATTGTAAGTATTAGGTTTGTTGTTATAGCTAAAAATTGATGTGTTAGATTCTAATTAGTACTTTGACATATAATGTTTCAATAATTAGTCCTGTTTAAAACATGCTATTTTGTAATGTTGTTATATTTTATAAATGTTGAATAAAGTAACAAGTTTTATTTTTTATTGGTGTTCCATTTCAGATAAGGTAAAAGTTGTTGTTGTTGAAAGCATAAGAAAGGATATAAAGTTTATATTGTTGTGCTTTAGCAGAAAAATAGGTTGTTCTGTTATAAAAAGGATGGTTATCAAGGTTCTTAATATAGAAGCATTTAATTTTAAGATGTTTACAAGTGGTTATTGTTGAAGTTAAAAGTTTAAGTGGCTAGTAGTTGTGTTTTTGTAAACTAAGAATATAATTTGGTATTAGTATAAGAAGTAAGTTAATATAATTAATTGTAAGTTTGTGCATTATCAAAACAGTTATTTGACAGTATTGAAAAGCAGTAGTTAGTATTGTTATGATGCCAATAAGGTTTGCTTAAGTGATAGAAGGCCAATATGTAATTTGAGAAGAAAATATAATGTTGGTTGGTGCTAGAATCTAGGCAAGTTGGGCCTGTGAGTGTAATGTATTTGGCTAAGTTATAGTTATATTAAAGTGTTTTGTAGATCATAAAGAAAATATATAAAGTAAGATTAAATTGAAAAGATATTGTGCAATAAGCATTTGCTTGAGCATAATATTGATAGTTTTGTGTTCAGTTGCATCTGTAATTGTAATTTAATTAGTCTGTTTATATGTAGCTAAAACATTATTGTATAGATTAGTATATTCTTTTTAATGTGCAAAAGTAGTATTTGGGTTTCTAGTAAAAGTAGTGAAGAACCTGATGTTGAGGTATCTAAATTTAAGAAATATTGCAGATGGGATTACAAATTCTGTTGGTATAATAACCAGTTTATGATTAATGAAATCCTAAATGCTAGTCAGTATTTAAAATGCTTCAGCAATTCTCTTATATAACCAAGTTTGTTGATCAAATAAGATATTAATTTGGTCTGTAATTTTGGTCTGTATAGTCTCAGTTCATTCTGAATTATTAATAACATTAAATCTAGATATATTAAGTTGTTTTTGAGTAATTTGGCTATATGTAGATTTGGTATTATTGAGGTTGTTAGATATTGTAGTTGTAGAGATTAGTAATGTTGTAGCTAGAGCATTGGATAGTTCTGATTTAGATATTGTTTATGTATTGAGTAGTTGAAGCTTAGGTCATTTTTACATTGATGTTAACTAGGTGTTGATTAGGTTTTAGAAGATTTAGTTGTTAGTCTGGTAGTTTTAGTAGGATTGTATTGTGAGACAGAAAGGTATTTGTTTTTTTTATTATTAGTGTTTTGTATTGCTTAAACAGTATTGTATAATGTAGTAACTAATAACTATATTTGTGTAATGTTGGTTGCAGGACCAGTAGTAAGGTTGAATGTTAGCTCATTATATTATAATATATTGCTTATTTGTAATAGTTCATCTTCTGTATCAAGTTCTGAAATTATATTGTATAGTATAAGTAAGAGATCTTTGTTAAATTTAGATGCCTTGAATTCTTTTTAGGTTTTTCATATAACTGAATTGTTAAATTAAGATCACAACTATATATACTTTTGGGATTTTTGGTACTAATATTTATAGAATTGTTTCTTGTTGTTATAAGGTCAAAAAGTATCAATTGGAAGTTTTTTTATGTTTATATAGCTATTGGATTAGAAATATAATAAGGTTAAATATATGACCAGATTTGATAAGATCTATATTTGTTGATGAAGCTAGGAATAAGAAAGATAATTATAAAGAAAAGTTTAGATAGGTCTTTTATAGTAATAGTAATAAATTTTTTTGCATATTCAATAGGAAAGTTAGTGGCTGAGATAGTAGATATAGAGTTACTTGAGCTAGTAGATTTTTTAGTGAAATAAGCTAATAGAGAGTAAAAGAAAGTGCCTTAGAAAGTTATTTGGTTCAGAGTTTGTGATAGGTTAGTTGTAGATTATTTGTAGTTTTTTTGCTATTTTTTGGAACTGCCATCTTATGTTTATATGATAGGTTAGTAAAAATATAAAGGTCCTTAGAACCACTTTTATTAAAATATAAGTTGTTTGTTGCAGTACTGTTTTTGATATTATTGTAATTTAGAGTTATTAATAAAAATTTTTCTTGAGGTTTGCATCTCTTTTAAGTCAAGTTTATTGTATAGAACAAGTTTAATTAATGGTTCAAGGTCAATTTACTTAGAATCTATTGTTCTATTTTCAATATAAAATTTTTCTTCTTTTGTTTAATTTTGATAAAATAATTTACAGAAAGAGTTTCTTTTACTTATCTTATTATTTCAAAGTTGGATAACTCTTATCAAATACTTTGTAATATGGTTGTCTACAGTAACAGTCAAAATTTATTTTTTTGTTTTAATTTTAAAACAACTATCTACTATGTATGTTTCTTTAATTTACTGATTCTGGTCTTTGTTTTTTGAAAACAATTATAGTTTTTTATTAAGATAATAATAAGGATCATTCATTTCTTTAAGTTTAGCAAGGATATGTTCAAAAAAGTACATGCATTTTCTTTTATTAATTCTATATTCTTCTTTCTTAGTTAGATTCTACCAGGCTTCTTTAGCTCAAGGTAGTAATTATATAAGTACCCAGAATCATAAATCTTATTTTTTGATTCTTCTTCATAGTTATTTTAGTCTTTGCTAGCTTGTTCTTGTATTAATATTATATATGTTTTTTCTTTTAGTTTAAGTACTTCTTCCTATTTATATAATAAATATATTATGTTAAGTATTTTACTTTTTTTTGATAAATTTACCTCTATGCTAACATTTATTTTTCTTTTATTATCTATAAATTTTTGTATCTTTAAAGTCAATTTTTATAATTTTTCAAATTTGAAATTCATTTTTTTTTAATAATGCATTGGTATTAGAATGAACTTGATCAGCTTTATACTTAATTATATAATTATATTGTTGCAAACATAGAATCTACCAGGCTTTTTTACCTTTTAGCTTTTATGTCTGCAGCCATTTTAGAGCTAATTAGTCTGTTACTACTATAAATAGTTTAAATATAAAATAGTAATAATAGTATTCGATGGCTCAGAATATAGTAAGGCACTCAAATTCAATTATTAAATAATTTATTTGGCCTTCAAAAGACTTTAACTAGTATAGATAATAACATGCTTCTTGTTATTCTCATCTTTTTGTGTCAGAACTGTACTCAAACCTGTCTTAGAAGTGTCAATATAGAGAAAGAATGTCTAATCAAAGTTTAAATACTGAAGAATAAGTGCTGAAGTTAAGTAGTTTTTCAGTTTTTCTAATATTTCTCATTGTCAGTATTTCCAAATCTAACAAATACCTTTTTGTAATAATTAATGTAAAGGCTTGGCAATCTTAATGAACTCTTAAATAAATTATCAATAGTATGAGGCCAAACCAATAAAGCCTCTTAATTGTTGAAAAGTCTATGACACAAAGAAGAATTTAACCTTTACCACTTTTGTTTATTGGGCCTAATTCTGTTACAACTAATTATATAATCTAAAAAGTAAATGTCTGATTTAAAAAAATCATATTTTTTTATATTTATTTTTAACTTAGCTTTTTTTAGTTTTTTAAATACTTCTTATAGGTGCACTAAATGCTTATTAAATGTCTTCAAATATACATTAATATTGTTAAGATAAACAATAATGAATTTTCTTATATACTTTTCAACACATTGTTTATAAGTTACTAAAAAATTGCCAAAGCATTATATAACTCAAATAACATCTAAAAAGACTGCTTCTAGTAATGAATATATCTTTTATAGTCTTATTTAGCTATACAAAATTGTCAATATCTGCTTTTAAGTCTAAGTTTAAAAACCAATTAGCAGTTCTAAATATCTCTAATAAATTATTAATTCACAATAGCAGATAAGTATTCTTTTTGTCAATATATTTAATTGTTTGTAATCAATACATAATTGTAATTTTCTTTCTTTTTTTAACATGATTACTACAGATTCCTAGAAGCTGCTAAACTTTCAAATTAAACTCTGAGTTTTCATTTCATTTAGCTCCTTTGCTACAAATTCTGTTCATTTAGAGCAATACAATATGCTTGTTATTTGAACAGTTTTGCATCAGCAGTGTTGATTTGGTGGGTTATTATATTTATTATGCCCAATCTCTGTATATCTTTTGCAAATAATAGCTCTTCAAATTTAAAGAATTTACAAGCTTTTTTTTTTCTCTTCATCTAGAATTTTGGTCTGTGTAAACTTTTCTAATTATTTATTTATAATAGTTTTATCTTTTTCTTCAATAGAAAGTTTATTGATATTAGTTAAATAAATAGCAAGACTAGTTTCATTTTTCTACAAATTGTGATAGAACTTACTTTTATCTTCTAGCATTTTCTTATTATAGTATCCTTTGGCCTTATTTAGTTTTTCATTTTTATTGCTAAGTTTATCAAAGGTATTTCTATTATTGCTATTCTAAAGATCTTTTTCTTTTAGTTCTTTTAATCTTTTCTTTTTATTGTTTGATATAGATATTTTAATGGTTTTTTTATTGTGCTTTATAAGTAATTATTGTTCATTAAAATAGTATTTTGTTTGGATTCTTCAGAACTAATATGTTTCTAGTAGCAATATTTTATTAATAAATTCTATTACTTAAAATATACTAGATAGGATAGCAGCTTATAATATAATGTTAAGGTTATTTATTTTGTTTTACTGCTCTTGTTCAGATTCTAATTGTAGTAACTATTATTGTTATTAAAAGCTAGTTGATCTTGATATAAAGTTTATCTATAAGTTTTTTTTGTTATTATACTTATTGCTGCTCCAAAGTCTAGCATAACTTTTATTATACTTTTTTTTATTTTTACATAACAGTACACTGCAGTTATTCACTAGATTTTTTCAAAGTTCACCAATTGAGCCTTCTGTAAAATAAAAGGCATTCAAAGTATTTGCACCAATACTTATTATTGGTTAGAATATTGAAGTATCTTTTTGTAAGTAATATAAGCAGATGAGTTTAACAGATCATCAGCAATATTGTAAAGGTCCAACTTATCAACTACAGAAGATTCATATTTTCTTTAGATTTGAGAATTAGTCTAACTATATTTTTTTTTATTGAGTTCAAGATGTTATTTAAATTTACTAAAGAAGTCTTATTTATTTTTTTTATTATTTTAGTTAATTTTTCTATTATGCTTCTGCTTACAACTTTTGTTATTTTTCATAATATTTGTTAGTTTAAATCTTCTGTTTTAGTTTTTCAAAATTTTACAGTTACCTTTCTTTTCTTAAACAATGTAATTTACTTTTTGAACTTGCTGCAGCTTTCTCATTTCTCTGTTTATGTGTTGTGGTCTTTCTGTTTTGCTATTTATATGTTTTGGTTGTTCTTCAGCTAGGCAATATCTTGTAATATGTCTAATTTCTTTATATCTATAGCACATGATGTCTCTTTTTAATCTATAGTAGCTTTTGTGATATTTTTAAAGTTTAGGTGCTTTTTTTTCTTTTTGCTATTTAATACTATATAGTTTATTGACAGTTGTTAAACTTGTTTAATTAGGGCTTTGATTAATTTATTCTTTTTATTGATCAACTGGACAGTCTCAGATGTATAAATATTATAATAATCTTTAGTTTTTACTTTTCTGGTAGTTATAATAGTTTCATTTAAATATTATATTAACATTATAGTTATGAAACTGCCTGTTTTTTCTTTTAGTTCTCCAATAAACATTTATACAGTATACAATTTAGATAAGAGGTCTATCTGACTTAGTAACTTTTTGAATTTAGTTGTATAAGCATTGACTTTCTTGTTTTTATTATGAACTAAGATTTTAAATTCTAATTACTATTTGTACTATTTTTTGTAATAGTAAAGAATTATACTAATAGAAAATAAAAACAGTTTTTTGTTGTATTTTTTTTTTCTAATAAATTATTATCCTAATTGTCTTTGTACTATTCTGCAGTCTGTATCATTTGCAACTATGTCTTTCAAATAGCCAGAAGTGATTTGTATCTTTTATTGATCATTCTAATTGTTTGCTTCTATGTTTTTTTAAAGTCTTTAAGTAATTTGATTGAATTATTATTATCATTTTACTAAAGGTTCTTATTTTTACAAAATTTTTTTAGGGAATTTGGTCTATTTTTATTAACAATACTTCTAGTAACATCTTAAAATAAACTTGTTATAATGCCAATTAGTTCTTTAAGTTGAATATTATTTATAGCTTTGATCTTGTCTTTTTAAAAAATTAGCTTCAGTTTTGTTGTTTTTTATATAAATCTAATCTGTCTTATTATGATTTTTAAAAGTTTTTAATTAGTTTTTTGTTTTTCTATTACTCTTAAATTAATTTCTTTAAAATTTTTTAATTAAAAAAAAAGAGGTAGCAAGTGTTTTACTAATTTTATATCTTAAAGACATCACTAAACATTGTTTGTATTTTAGTAAATCTGTTACTAAACTAATTTAACTCTTGTGTAATCTACAGTAGCTAAGTCAAAATAGATATGTTAGATTTGACTAAGTAGCTTATCTGTAAGTAAGTACTAATCTTCTTTTTAGGTTTTTTTTTCAATCTATTCTTTTATTAACTTTTTATCTTTTTTTGTTTTCTCTTTGTTTTATTTTTGTCTTTCTTAATATAGGATTATCTATGTCAAATCAAGGTTGTAATTCTTTTATTATATTAACCATTTGGTCACATGACTTACAGCAAGTGTTCAAGTTGTAAGTTTAGTGATTTATAAATAACCAATTATATAAAAAATAAGATTAATAATAGTTTATTAGTTTGTTTAAGATAATATTTTTACTTTTATTAGAAGTTAAGTAATTCAATATATACAATTGTAGTTTTATTTAATTCTAAGTAATCACTTATTTCTAAAACAAAAATACCCTTTTTTTATAATAAACATTTTATTTATATACTTAATTAATTTCTAACATAAATATAATATTCTGTATATCTTAATTATATTTAATAAAAGACTGATATCTCATTTATCTTATAAGTAACAGAAATAATATAAGTAACAAAAGAAACAAAAGTGAGAGAAGTAACAGAAGTAATATTTCTATTACTTTTTACATAACTTCAAATTAGATAGAGATAATTACTTCAATTTTGACTCTTGTAATTTCCAAAAAATTAGACTCACAATATATATACAGATTATTTTGAGTGTTCTTGTACATTTTGACCTGAAAATAAATAAACTTTAAAAATTTTTAACATTAATTAATATAGTTGCATTAGTGCAAAAACTCTCTAATATTAATAATAAAAATGTATTTATAATGATACAGTAACTAACTATATAGATTAAGATTAATGTGATACCAAAATAAAATGCTACTACCTGATATCTGCACTCTATTTAACTATAATCATAAAAAAAAATTTAATTTTATATATCAATGTTAAATGTATTTTATATGATAATAAAAATTATGTATATGTCAAAAGTATAATCTTCTTTGGTCATCAAAAAATAGTGATGAATATAAATAATTCTTTTAAAATTTTTAAAAAACTGATGTTTCTAATAAATAAAGCAAACTTGTTAGTTTTGCTAAAACAATAGCTGCAAGATTTGATAACAAACATACTAAAAATAAAAACTCACTAATAATTAACCTATCTGTAACTAAATGTTCTTCAATCACCAAACCATCTGAACAACCTAATGCTGATAAAAAATTACAGAATATTAATACATATGTGATAAACCCTTTTTTAATAGCTGAAGCATATTCGGTTTAGGTTGCAGATAATGTCGTCTGAGCTTTAATTCTTGCATGTAGTTTTTATTTTGTATTTTACAATCTTAGTATATTCTTAATATATAGTATATTAATATGTACAACTAAAATTACTAATAAAGATATGAGCAAGGCCTCACCTTAACACCAAAAAAAAAAAAAATAGCTGAAGCATATGTATGAACTAATACTAATAAAAAATTATTAGTTATTAAATTATATATTGCTAACTCTTTAATAGCTAAGTCATATATATGAACTAGAAGCCAATACAAATTATATGGCTTGTTGAAAGAAATACTGACTAATTCTTTGGAATCGTCTTACCTCATTAGCATTCTTGAATCTTTGGTATTTTACAGCCAACAGTAGTATTCTTTTACATTTAGCCACACCTCATTCCTTTTGAATTTCTTCATCAGCACATTCTATTTCCAATTAATACGTACATTTTTCTCTATACAAATAGGTTTCTTTTTTTTCCTAAATTTCGCGGCATATTCTTTCTAAGTTTTCAGCACGTTCAGTCTTCAATAATTTTTATACATATAATTTTTTTGTGCTTATTGACCGATCGATAGGTTACGCACCTCACTTAACAATTTATATCTGAGGTGCGTCAGCTGTGATCTGAGGCACGCGTTAGTCTGAGGCACAACATATATAACTAAAATTACATGATTAAACATGTCTCGAATTAAGTAATATCATGATTTTTCTAAAAACATCTAAATATTGTGCCACCTCTAAGCTGATAATGAAAGTTTAAAATTTTAGATCTTTCCGATATTTATTCATTTGTAATATTTATTTTTGTATTGTTCCATCTTTGTCGTTTATTATAAAACATAAAAATTAAATATGAATTAGTGCTTAAAACAATAATTTACAGGTAGGGTCAAATAGTGCAAATTACTTACTGTACATTTATTGATACATCTCAAAAATATACAAAGCTCCCTTTTTACCTTTTTAATAAAGCTTAAACTTCAACATCTTGATTATAAAAAACATATAAGAAACAATTTCTCATTTATTATAAATTGTATCGTATTTATTGAAATAAGATATCAGTTAATTTAAAATAAACCGCTTATACTATATTTTATTCTATTTATTATTATTTCATTACTTAAATCATAAACATTCTTCGTGATCATGTCACATCTTTCTTATTACCCTTATACCTTATAATTATTATCCTTCGATATAAACAACACTAATTAACTACCTTAAATTAGTCTGTTTAATTACAATAAAATAACATAAATTAATTTAATTAATTACCTGATCATTACCCATAAACCATCAAATCAATTACATAATGACACGTCAACAAACTTTTACTATAATCAACTATATTATTATTCTTATTGTTAATATATACCCTTATAAATTTTATTTATTTATTATCATTATTAATAATAATATAATATAACTTATAAATTTACTATTCAACCTAAATTGTACCAATACTATTATAAACTCTCTTAAAAATAGTAACAAAATTAATTTTTATTAACTAAATATCAATAATTTTAATTAGCTAAAAATCAATTTTTTCATAACTATCACTCATTACAGTTACAACTTCTTATAATACCTAATAATAAATATTATCATTATTCGCTACAATATATTACATAAATTTTAAAACTTTAAAAAAAACATTATGTTTATATTGATTATTCCATTTAAAATATCAAAAATTATATATAATGTCTTTGTCTACTTAAACTTCACCTTCCTTTTTCGTCAGTAAAATAACAACTAGTAAATAAAGTACTATTTGAAACTCAAGCGGGCGACTTCGTCGCCTGCTACAAGTGCTACCACTACTTTAATAAAGATTTTATGCCATAAACCATTAGGTTATTATAAGTTTACAGCATTATAACCGTGTATCTACATTTGACACAATTTCAAAGCTCACTTTTTAAGTCTTAAATATATTCCTGTTCATGGTTTCACACAACTGCGTTGCGTAGTTATCTTATTTAGGAGCTATTTAATGCCAAATATTTTGATCAGAGGCACTATCTCACTATCTCTATAACTCAAATAATTTATGATTATGATATTGTATTACCATTTAAAAAAGAAAAAAAGATTACCGTTATTCAAGTAATTACCATCGTACACATCTTTATAACATACAATACTAATTCATATATATAACATTACAAATTATTTCATATTTTATACCTATGAGCACCATCAAATCAAAACACTGAATTTAGTTGTTTGATACACTTCGTATCATTATTCCATATTTGGGAGCTATTTAATGCTAAATATTTTGATCAGAGGCACTATCTCACTATCTCTATGACTTAAATGATTTATGCTTATTATATTTGTACAGTATTACAATTTAAAATAAACTATGTATTACCGTGAATTTTTTATAAATAAAGTTTTTAAAGAAGAACGACATAATCGTCTTTTTTATTTTTATCAGATACAATTGAGGATTTAATTATGATTTTGATTGGAATAGTAGGTCCCATTTGTTCCGGAAAAGAAACTATTGTCAAGTGGCTTAAAAAAAATAATTATGATGAAAAAAAACTTAATGACGATAAAATTGCATCGGAATCAATTAATAACATATCGAAAGAAATTGATGACATAACAAAACAAATTGGAGAGTGGAAAAAACAATTTGAAAAAGTACCAAAACAAAATAATGATGGGAAAGTGTCAAAAGATTTTGTAAACGTGTTGGAAAATTTTAAAGATGTGTCAAAGGATTTTAAAAAAGTATCAGAACAAATTGGACATTTACCAGAACCACCTGAAAGAAAGCTTTTGCTAGACGTAATAGGAAATTTGAATAATAATTTGAATAAAAGCTATGTAATAATTGGCAATGATAAAAATACACTAAAAACATTAAAAGATTACAGGTAATTCTTATATGCAGTATATAAAATCGGAGTTATAAATATACTCATAATAATTTTTATAAAAAATGCACTGAACGTATTGTGCCTAAAAAATATAATCAGTTTTAATAATATTTCTTAATAGGCGACGCCCTTTTTTCTTATTATTAGCCGTGAACAGCAAATTGGAGCTTCGATACAAAAGATGATAAAAAAAGCAGTGAGTATTGATTTTAAGAAGCCACCATCGGTTAATGAAATGTTTAAATATTTATTATTGATCAAAAGTTTTATGCAAAAATAGTAATATCGAAAACTGCGAAAAGTTCAATGAATTTATGAACCAAAATGATAAAAATTGGGATTACATTAATGAATTAATGATCGAAGCTGATCTTACCATCGTAAATAATTTTTCCGAAAAAAAAGAATTTAAAAAATATCGAAACTCTTAAACTCAAAGATCAAGAGAAAAATCAAGAGAGATTGCGACCTCATTATGACACGTATTACATGTATTTAGCAGAACTGGTAGCATTAAGAACAAATTGCATAAAGCGTAAGGTTGGTTGTTTATTAGTTAAAGATAACAGAGTAATTGCGACAGGATATAATGGTACAGCAAATGAATTAAAGAATTGTATTGATGGCGGATGTGAAAGTTGCATCCATGATAAAGATGGAGGTAAATCGGACCATTGTTTTTGCGTACATGCGGAAGTAAATGCATTATTAGAAGTTGGAAAAGAAAGTAAATTGATTACTAAAAATAAGAAAAAGAATAAAGGCAATCAAAGCAATGGAATCAATCAAAGCAATGGAGGCAGCCAAGGCAATGGAGGCAATCAAAGCAATGAAGATGAAAAGAAACCCAATCTGAGTCTTTATTGTAACACGTGAGTATATATTATAAAATGAGTTACGCCAAGGGAAAAGGTCACCTCGGCAATTTAAGCATATTAATGATTAATTATCGAGTTCAGCAATAATGCAGATTGGGCTTTGAAAATTGATCTAAATTGAAAGCCCGATCTGCATCGTTGCTGAACTAGATAATTATTTAGTAATATACTTAAATTGCCGAATGCCCTTTTCCCTTGGTGACACTCAATAAGGATCTATTTTATTAAGTGTAAAATACAAGCTTAAAGTGCGTTTGTTTTTTTAGTCTTCCATGTTTTGGTATGTAATATAATATTGCTTTATTATTTTATTGATCTAATTTTACTAAGCATTTTAATTTGAAATATTTTAAGAGTGCTCGAAGATGTTAGTTCAATTCGGAGTTGATGAGGTTGTCTTCAACAAGTAAGCATGAACATTATGATAGTATCAGATTCGTATACAATTTATAACAATAATATTTATACATATAAATTCTAAGACCTTACGGTGATGATGATCTGATTACAAAATATTTTGAAGACGCTGATATAATTATACGACAACATCCAAAAGATTCAACACCTAAAAAACGATGTGTAATCTCACTCTAGAATTGGAATTTGGTTTATTATGTGCATAATAACAAAAAGAACTCGCGGTTTTATAGGATTATTGATATTATTTATTCATATATTTTATTTATTTATTTGATTAAGCAATGGGTTCTGACAAATTTGATTATTAAAAGCTATAAAAGCTAAAATTTATTCTAAGCATATATATATCAAATAAATTTTTGCTCTTATTATTCATTTAAACGTAAAAATTAATAAGAATTATTTATTAGATCTATTAGTTATACAAATTTTTATATACTTTTATTTCGAATTTATTTTTTATTTTTATATTATAAATTTTGCGTAACTTTTTGACTTTTATTTATGCAAAAGAATGTTTACAATATAATCAATATTTTATTGCCAAATGTATAATTTTTATCGTCTGGTCTTATGAATTTTGTTTTTTTTTTTAAATTTTTACCATACTACGTTTAAAATTTAATTGTGAAATGTCAAAAAATATTACACATATGCATATAAGATGCACACATAATCAATCATATGAACCGGTTTTTGGAAGTCAAACTCACTAGCCAAGAGTAGAGAGTAAGAATGGCTCCGAAAGTGCCGAAAGTCATGCCGAAAGTCATAATGAAAGTAGAAAGTTATACTGAAAGTAGAAAGTCTTACCGAAAGTCGAAAGTCTTACCGAAAGTCGAAAGTTTTACCGATACTTTTTTGATTTTAAAAAAGTCACGTGATCGCTGAACTTAAAATCGACCAATGGATTTGCTAAAAATTCTATTGGCCGATTTTAAGTGCAACGGTCACATGACTTTGTTAAAATCAAAAATGCATCTGTGTCAAGATATGATTGGCCTTGACTTTCGGTAAGACTTTCGAATTTCGATAAGACTTTCAACTTTCGGTAGGATTTTCGATTTTTAAACATTTTGGTAAACCAAACCCTGTTCAAAAGTACTTTCAGTAGACTTTTAATTTCAGCAGGTACCAAAAGTATCTACTTTCAGAGCCATCATTAGTAGAGAGTTAGTTATTAATTTGACATATTAATAACTCAAAAACTATAATAATAATTTAATTTGTTTTGAAATTATTTAATACTATATAGAAACAAAAAAAACTCTTTTCCAAAAATCCCAATTTCATAACAAAATTGGAAAAACAAAAAAAAAAATAATTTTTTTAGAAAAAGTTAAACTAAAACAAATCTTAACTAATTAACTAAATACTAGCATTAACAAATGGAATAGCATAAACCTTAACAGAATTAAATGAAATCACAAGAAAGCTTTCTGCATTCTAGTCTCCTTTTTATCTTTGTTGTTGATTAAGTCAGCAACTAAAACCAATATTAGCAAAGATAATAACAAGTCCTAGGATAGATATTCTAAACAGTATATGCAAATACGATTCATTCAAAAAATTATAAATAAACAGAACAATAAAAAGAAACATAAAACTAACATCAAAATTGTTATCTCTATACAAATGAGCAATAGGAAAAATACTAATAAAAAAATTAAAAAAAATAAAAATTCTAACATACCTTCAAAAAATCTAACAATAATATTATTATATACAATAACAATTACAATCTCAAATCTTCTTATAAATAACCAAACTAAACAAAACCTGATTCAGAATCCAAATACTATAGATACTACTTCCTTTTCACCAATGCAAATGGAAAAAACAAACAATATAGTTTTATTTAATCAAATATTCCAGTCTAATCTGGATGTTAGCACCTTAGAACAACAATCCAATATGAAAATAAAATATACATTAACAAACATAGAGAATGATAACAGTAAAGAAATCTGATCAATTGATAAAATATTTGAGGACAATCACAAAAAAAAAATTATATAACCAAGTACTAGTTAAAAATCTTTCAAAGAGAATTAAAAGAACTCCAAATCCTTATTTCAAAGCTAATAAAGAAAAAGAATAAAAAAAACATATATAAACAGTCTTAGAAAAAATCAGATAAGAAAAACTAGAATCATTTGATATAATAATTTAGATATGACAAAAAACCAAGAATGTACTAATCTTACTTTAAAATTTAAAAAAGCTAATTAGATACAAATTGTTAACAAAACTAACTACTATTTATATCCTAACAGCAATAAAAGCAAAATTTTTTTACAGAAACACAGTCTTTTTTAGAAGTTTTATTTGAGTTTTAGCAATTAGATTACAATACTAAAATAAATTCAATAGTCTATTTTCTAATACCTTGAATGGATATAAAAACAGTATAATATATTAGTTACTAATAAAAAAAACTGAGATTAAATTTTTAAATTATTGTGTACAAAGTTGATTCTATATTACATAACCAATCTGAACCTCAATTTTTTAGATGCTTGAAAAATACAAAATGTATTTTCTACTTAATTGGTTTGCAAAAATTCAATAGAATCTAGATTTCAAAATAACAAAAAAAACAGTCTCAGTACTAATGAATAAAACATTAATTTTCTTGTCTGATAAACCAGAGCTTATTTCAGACTATCTGTCTTAAGCCATCTTCTTTAACTTATCTATTACAAGCCAACAGATCCTCATACCAGCAGTTAGAACACTGTAATTAATATTTTTCTTTAATAAACTGCCAGATAAATACATCACAAACAATCATGAAACTTTACCAACTTTATACAAAGATTTAAGAAATAAAGTACAACATCTTTTTTCTATTATAGACAAAACTAAACTGAAAAAGCTAGCTTACTATAGAGAGACCTTACAAAAATATTATATTTTTCAACAAATTCTAGCTGAATACTTTAATTTACAAACATCAAAATGCTCTTTGCCTTTTACTCTACAAGACTTGACACCTAGATTAAAAGAGAGATTCTCTTTTCTATCTGAAAGTTAAGATGATTTTAAGGAACACATTAGATTACTATATATAGACTATTCTTTTACCAGACTACCTAATGATTATATTATTTTTTGAAGATGACTAGCTATAAATCCAACAAATTTAAAAATATCCAATTTTACATTTCCATTACAGAGCACAGAAGAAGTGAATACTTTTATCAAAAGTGTTTTATGAATTTACAATATCTTATTACTATTGCTACAAGCTTATTGTAACATCAATTATACAGATCTTTCAGATCTGCTTGAAGATGCCAATTTAGTCATTCTGGTTAATCTAACTTTACCAATATTAATCTCTAAAGAACTAAGTATAGCAGTTAAAGCATTATAAGAGCATTATTATTTTTATACCATACCTTAGTCTTAAATCCAGATAGAAAAAAAGAAAAACAACTAGAGATTAAATCGACCTTGTCCAAATTACCATCAATGATAAAACAATTTTAATTGATCCTTAAACAAAAACAATTTACAAATATACACATTTTAGTATAGAAACATCGCAATATTCAATTAGTTATAAAAACTCTTAGACAAAACTTTGCTTATTACTTATTATTAGAATACATCTTCAACCTCATAGATTTATCTGAGCCATCTTTTAAAATTTTGATTTACCAAAACAAACAGCAACTGCATATACACAAATGTCATATATAGAAGAAGATAATAATATGGATTACTAATAAGCACAAGCTCTCATATAAACAATCTGCTTTTGGCAAATAATAAGAATGAAACAAAAAAAATTAAACTAAATTTAAATAAAAAAATCAACATAACTATACACAATATTAAAGGTATTAATAACATATTAAAAATCCAAACAGCATATAGTTTCTGTATATTACTGAACTATAAGATAACTCATTATTAAGACTATTATATAATGTTCTGAGTTTTTGGTTTTATAGTATAAAATTTACTATCTTCTTTGATCTGTAATTTTTTAACTTTATATAATGCACCAATCAGATTATCTGTATATTTTAATATTCTCAATTCTACATATTCTTAAATTAGGCTTTTTTAATTTTAATGTTATTTTTTGATAGATTATATTTATCTAATTGCTCATAACTCTGTGATTATGCCAGTTACTACATTTTTTTATATGAATTTTGTTTTTGTTTTTATAAAAAATTCTTTACAATTTTTTTAATTATGATCTTTGTAAAGTTTTTGTTGCTCTCTAAACTTGAACTTATGACTTTGCAATTAAGATTTAAGAGTACTAAACACTGTGCTATCAATTTATAGGTTTTTTGAATATTTTTAAAATACCTATATTAGTTATATATAGAGTACAAAAAAAAAGTTAATTAATTTTAAAAATTTCAAAGGTTATAAAAACAATATTATATAATTAATATTTAAACCAAATTATTTTTTGCTTTTACTAAAGCTGTTTGTTATTTGCAGTTACTATTTTATTGTATTTTAATTATAATTACATAACTTGTACAAGATGAATATGTAACTAGTCATATATACAACTTTTAGTTACAAATTCAAATAGTTTACATACAGGTTTTTTACTAATTGTCATAACTGTAATTTGCTAGAAGATTATCTAATTAAACATTAATTCTGATACTATATTCAACAAATAGCACACAAGTTTCTATATATATAAGTGTTATCTAATTTAATATTAATTTTTTTTTTGTATATTTGTTAAGCTATTATATATTTTAAAGTATATTACCTAACTGTAAGGCTCTTAGGCTTTTTTTGCTAACTAAATTTATCTATTTTTTATAGAATATTAATAGAGCTTACCCTTGTAAAGTTTATTCAAACTCTAGTATTAACTTTATAGCATTTTTTTAATATTTATAATATATTTATACTTTGTTATTTAACTTTCAATCTAGATAGCCTAGTAAAACTATAACATGTTTTTGATATACTAAGTCTAGCCTAATATTTTTTTCTTTGCTTTAAGACTTTTAGCAGTCTGGTTGGTAATACCTCTCATTCAAGTTTCTGGTTTATCAAATTTCTCTATATTGATATCTGTTTTCTAAATCTAGTCTTTACAGTAGTACTATTACAGTCGGGAGTATTTCAAAATTTGAAGATCATTTCTAGAATAATCAGCAATCATTCCATTAAATTTATCAAATTTGATTGGTGCTTGATAGTTAATATTCGTAACACTTTATAGATCTAATGTC
>CAJVQA010002468.1:0-21884 GCA_910591915.1 Cetraspora pellucida | reverse complement strand
TATAGTTTCAAGAATCTTAATAAAGTACTAGCGTAACTGCTTAAGGTTAAAAAAAAAAAAAAAAAAAAAAAAAAATTAAAATCATTTAAACCAAATTCAAAATTAAGTAAATTGAAATTAAATTTATTTAAACCTAATTCAAATTAAGTAAACAAAATTAAACTTAATTAAAACTAATTCAAATACAGTCAACTCTCTTTATAATTATAAGTTGGAATGATAATAACTTTTTTTAAAAATATGTTTATAAAAAGGTTGTATTTTATATAAAAATTATATATATATTTTTATAATAATTTGTTTAGCAAAATTAAGTGTTTATATAGAAGTGTAATTATATAAAGTGTGACTATATAAAGGTTTAACTGTACAAGTAAACCAAAATCTGGTTTACTTGAACCTAATTCAGATTCAAGTAAACTCAATTTTAGTTTATTTAATTTGAATTAGGTTTAAATAAACCCAATTTTGATTTACTTGAACTTAGATTTGATTTAAGTAATTCTGATTTTGGTTCAAATTTAGTTTAAGTGAACCAAAATCGGGTTTATTTGAACCTAATTTTGATTTAAGTGAACCAAAATTAGGTTTACTTGAACCTAATTCAGGTTCAAGTGAACCGAAATTAGGTTTACTTAAACCTAATTCAGGTTCAAGTAAACCAAAAGTAGCTTTACTTGAATCAAATCCGGGTTCAAATGAACCAACTCGAGTTCACTTAAACCTAATCCGGGTTCAAGTGAACAAAATTGGGTTCACTTGAACCTAATCCGGGTTTGAGTGAACCAAAATCGGGTTCACTTGAACCTAATTCGGGTTAAAGTGAACCAAAATCAGGTTCACTTGAACCCAAGTCTAAAAGTTTAAAAAGTTATAAATTAAAATTATAAAAACTTAGAGACCTAGCCCCCGGAGCAAGTATTTTAACAATTATTAGAAAGTTCGTCACTACGCTTGGATTTTAATACAAGTTTAGCAATCATACTGCGTTCCTAGTTTAAGCGCGACGTTAGTCGCGCAGCTAGCTACCTTTATCTAAGTAAGTAAAAACTTATTTAATTAAAAAAATCCAAAAGTGCCGGTCTAGTTATGTTTTTCTTTTTGAAAAAATAAAGCTCAAGTTCACATTATACATAGTATTTTGTATTGATATGCACAATTTTTTAGATTTTTTAGTCAATTAAAATACTTTGTGCACTATAATACGAATATCAGTATGGTATGAATGACCTGATCAGCCTGGTATTTAGTTTAGTTTGGTTACATTAATAATCTACAACTTGCTGTTTTGCTATAATGTAAATCACATGAGATACTCTGATTAACCCTCTTATTTGAGACGGTTTCTTCTGTTATATGTATGACAATGTTGATCCCATTTATATATATAATCATGAATTATTTTTCTTTTGCAGGACTTGCTAAAAAATGGACATAAATTCTCTTTTTAACGTCAAGGATAAAATTGTGTTGGTAACCGGTGGATCACGTGGGTAAATATCCAAAAAAGAAGAATTTCGTCTTTCAAAAGGATTAATATTTATATGTTCTAAATCATCCATAAATTCATACATATAATAAAGTATTGGTCTGATGATATCAAAAGGTTTTATAGCTAATGGAGCTACAGTTTATATTTCTTCGAGATCAGTTAATGCATGTGATCAAGTTGCTAAAGAATTAAACGCAAAAGGTACTGTTTCAAAGATTTATTTAACTTTAAAATAAGAATAATTAGATTTTAATCAATGGTAATTTTGTAAAGGACCTGGTAAAGCGATTAGTTTACCAGCTGATTTACAACAATTGAATGAATGTAAAAGATTAGTTGATGAAATTGCGAAGCGTGAAGGAAGTAAGTTTCATAATTTGATTCTAAAAATCAATAATTACTATCTCTTGGATTAAAAAGTGTAACATTCTATTTTTTGTGGCAAAAGAATTACACGTTTTAGTTAATAATGCCGGTGCAAATTGGGGTGCATCGTTTGACAAATATCCTGAAGAAGCTTTTGAGGTTTATATAATTTTGTCACACTACTTATACATTGGATTTATTCTAATATCAAAACAAAATTTCATAATTACTATAAAAGAAAGTGATGAATTTGAATCTCAAACGTGTTTTTAGTTTAACGCAAGCGTAAGTTCTATTTAATGCTAAAATAACGATAATATTTTGATTAAAATAATACATAAACTGAAAATTTATCGTGCAATTTAGCGCGCTACCCTTACTAGAAAAAGCAAGCACACAAGATGATCCGGCAAGAGTAATTAACATCGGTTCAGTTGACGGTAATACCATTTTTAAAACACTTTCTTAAAATTTTATTATCTAAAAAATATTTTTCCAATGTAGGCGAAAGAGTCCCACCTTTAGAAACCTACGCCTATCCAGCTTCAAAAGCCGCACTTCGTCATCTAACTAATGTTCTAGCCGGTAATCTTTCACAACGTAACATAACCTTCAATACAATAGCACCTGGTCCATTTGAATCAAAAATGATGGCAACAACATTAAAAACATTTAATAAAGGATTTAAGGACTTAATCCCATTAGGCAGAATTGGTAGTCCAGAAGATATCGCTGGGACTTGCATTTATTTATGTGGTAGAGCTGGCGCATATACTAACGGTGCTACTATTTCAGTTGATGGTGGATACTTATGTAATAAGCCTAGATTGTAAAAATTATTTATTTTATTTACCAGAAAGATGTATAATGTTGGTGGACAGAAGCTCGCTAAATTTTGATATTTCAGAAGAACAATTTGTCAAAAAATGGTTGAGTAATTTTTGAATCAATATATTCTAAATTTAAAGAACTAAATCTATATATATATATATATATATATAATATCTGTTTCAAATTCAAAATCTTATAACATTTTATAAAAAGTTCATCACTGTTCAAACTACAAACCTCCATATAACTTACAGTTTACTTATCAACTACAAAAGGCTTCTTTGGTAACACTAATTTTTCATTCCTTTTCCAGAAGTCTAATAAAGCGGTGGCTGTTTTTTCTGGTATATCTTCTTGGACCATATGTCCTGCTTCTGGTAATACCATTAGTTGATATTTTCCTACATTGGAAAATGTACGTTGAGCAAATTTGAAATAGATATAAAATGTATAAAATGACAATAAAAATTAAATAAATCAATAACCTTGCATTTGAGCAATTGTTAACGGTTTGTCTAATCGATCGGTACCTAAGATATTCCATAAAATAATAATTATTGCATAAATATTTATCGATAAAATTTATTTTATATTTAAAATACCGGCAAGGATAAGTAATTTTGCAGCGCTGGGGGACAGAAATTTTTCAGATAATCCAGAAAACCACCCTGTAAAAAAAGAAATTAAAAATTCAGTGTTCTTCATTTAAACATATATAAAATAGAAGGATCAAACCTTTCCAATGTGGTTGCGTTGCAGCTAAATCAGTTCTCCAAGTATATTTTTTTATGTTTGTACAAGTTTCTTGTTCGATTAATAGACAAGGTATGGAAATTCTGGCCGATTCAAGATTGCGAATTGTACCTGACTTTTTGCTAAAATCAAATGGAATAGATGAGATAATGTAAATAAGTGTTATGTGAAAATTTTTTTGAAATCTGTAAACTGTTAATTGAGCTTATTACCTCCATCGAATCGCATCTTCTACGGTTTTGAATTCACTCGGTCTATTTCTACAAAAGTTTAGCATACCTGAAAGTGCTTCCATTGCAGACCCTAAATTATAATAATAATAATAATAATAATAATAATAATAATAATAAAACTTTTATGGAAGCTAAACACATTCTCTTTAATATTATTATAATAAACAAACCTTCAACAACATCGATCACAGCCATACAAGTCACGGAAGGTATTAAGTTTTTTGATGCTGCATCTGCTACAACGCAACCTCCCATACTAAGGACAAAAAAGAATTATGAAGCTATCTAATTTAGTAATATTTTTATATAACATAAAAAATAAAGTTACCTATGCCCCACCAAGAAAATTTCTCGATTTGTTATAACATCATCCCCAAAAGCTGCTTTCAAAACATCTGTTAAATCTTGACTTAATTGATCCAATGATAAATTGAGATCATCAGAAGTTTTCGTTTTCCCTATATTAATATAATATATATATATATTTACATCAATAATGTGAAATTGGAAATTGGTTAATAATTTAAAACGACTTACCATGGCCTCTACAATCATACGCAAATATAGTAAATTCACTGTTTGTTAAATTTTTAATATGTAAAGCGGCTAAGGCAAAAGATAAACCAGAATATCCAGCACCGTGATGAAGTACAAATAATGGACCACCATTGTTTTCCGCTTTGCTCTGGATATCATAAGCTCTGAATATGTAAACCAGTCCGAATATGGAGCTTAGTCAAGAATTTTATAATTATCATCTTTTTAAAATTTTTGTTAGGATAACAAGTGAAACATAACTAAAAAGGATATATTTTCAGAATTTGGTATTTTTATATCTCTGCAGCTATCGAAACAAGTTTCCCAGGGAATAGGTATATATTTATTTTTTCTATATAATAAATGATTTCACCCGCGTATTTTCAATAATAATAAACTTTACAAGTTAAAACTCTCAATAATATCCAAGAACCTACGTGATAGAGAAGCTTCTGAAGTTGCTTTTCTCAGCTCCTTTTATTACTGTCTTCGAGTCGTTGTCGTCTTCTTCTTCTTCTTCGATTAACATTACTGGTTCTGACAACGCAGTACTTTTATTTCCTTTTTTAAATATATCCTTTTGCAAAGAAGACATTTTTAACGTTAACTGAATACCGATACGTTCTACGTATCAAACGTGTGATAATTTTTGATTGGTCGATTTTCATTTGCTGCCACAATTCATAGCAATAGTAACCATGGTACGTACGTACGTACCGTGGACCTGGGTACTTTAATTATCGTCACTATTCTAGAATGTGCACGCAGTGTTGGCTTTTTTTGTCTAACGTCCAAGCATCCAAGAGTGTCCAAAGCATGTCCAAGCTCTAATAATTAATAAATTTGTCTAAAAAATATGATTATATTTTTCACTTAGAAAAGTATATAGTCCCATTGACAACACTGAACCTGTAACCGATTACCAAATCGAAAGAACACAAAGATCAGAATTTAGCGCGAGCTTTTTTTACTTAATATTCGATATTTAAAAATATTTTCATATAACTAAAATTTCGTGCTGAAAACTTTTATTTAGAAGTCAAACTGTGGTTATCATAGTAAAATCTTGAGTTATTTGCGATTTTTTGTTTTCACAATGCTTTTCGAATTTTTTTAAGTTACACGAGATCTTGTGATTTTATTGGCTACAATTAGCGATGATCGACATAACCTGTCACAGATTCAGTACGTGCAAGCTCAGAATTAATAATGACCACGATGAAGTGCTGTTTTTAATAGCGAACATAATACCTAATAAGAAATTTAGTATAATAATGGCCAATTTGGTTTGTTATAAAATGAGATAACGGTATACAAATATCCGATTATTATACACATATAAAGAATAAGGCAATTAGCAGTATCCTTAAGGTTCTACTGTAATATGGATACAGAGATATAAAATAATAATAATTTGTCCAAATTTAAACGTTAAAGTTCAGTGATATGATTGAGATATTTTTATTTCAGCCGCTGCTAAGTATTTAATAAAAATAAACGTATAGTAATGTTAGGTTATTATATACATAAAAAACTAAATACGATCAACTCTTTCTATAACAAACTGACGGTTCTGAAAGAAAAAAAAACAATCGTTATAAAAGTTACTGTTTTCTTAAGGACTCATAGCACTCTCTATACCGAGCTATTACGAAATTTTAAATTTTGATTTTGTGCTTTGCCACTAGAGTTCAGGGCACAGGGGCATAGGGCATGCCCTTGTCATATAATGTTTAAAGTTATTTTAATTGGCTAATAGGTTCAGGTAAACTAGAACCGTAGATACTAAATTAACATGTAAGATTTTTAAACTATGTGTTAATCATATAATTTAAAAAGGGCATGCCCATGGGCATGAGAGGCATGCCTTAGCTTAGGGGCATGCCCATATAGGCATGCCTAATTTTTTTCCCATGCCCTGAACTCTATTTGCCACTAAAGATTCTACTCGAACTATGTAATGATTTGCCGATCCGGCTAATTAGCATTGATTAACGTATAATAAGTTTTTAAGACTAAAATTTATACGTAGAACATAGTAAAATCTGTTGATCTGTTGCGTGTATAGCGTAAGATGAAATCTGCGTTTAGCTATGTTTTTTTTTTCATCATACAAAAGCGGATTTCACCCTCATGTGATCTAACTTCCCTAGTGTCACCCAGAAATCAGTTACGTATTATTTTTTGTTTTTATTTAATTCTCACTATATATATGTATATTCTTTTTTTACTAACACTTCAATTTAATTTTCATAAAAACGAAAAATACATCGTCAATAAAAAGTATCCGATTTACACTCATTCCATGCCTTTCTATAAATGTTTGCATAAATTACTTCTCTTAAGTGGCATCCACAATTTACGTCAAACCAGTATTGTTATCTCTTAAACTGTTTGAAATTCAGAGCAAATTTGTCTTGAATTTTATTATAAAAATACTTTTATCTATTTTTTCAAACAATAGATATATTTAAATAAAATTTTTTTTAGTAATATTTAAAAAGAAGGATTATATTTTTACAAAATTTATATTTAAATTATAAGATAAAAAATTTAACTTGCTTATAAGTCAAAAATATATAAATTTTAAAAACTTTTTGACTAAAAAAAATAATTTATATTTTTTTAATAAACTTTTTAAATATTAATTTTACATCTATAATTATTTAATAAAAATTTTTGTTTAAATAAAGAATAATAATATTTATTATTATGATTTCTATGATTTACTTATAAAAATTAAAACTTGTATTAAAAATAAAAAAATTTTTTATAGATGAAAACATATAAAATTTGAAAATTTTAAAGAAAAATTTTATAATAAAAAATTCAAAATAAAAAGGTTAAACTTTTATTATTCTTAGCTTTTTAAAAGATTTAAAAAATTTTTTAATTAACTTATTAAAATATATTTTAAAATATATTTTTTACTTAGAAAGTACAGTCAATCTCCGTTAGTATCAACCTTATTAATATCAACCTAAGCCACAAATCAAATTTTTATAAATTATTATACATCAAAATTCTCTCATATATATCAACTTTAATATAATTTCTCGTTAATATCACTATCAACATAATTTAAAAAACCAATCCAAATGGGTTGATATAAACAAGGGTAGACTGTATATATCTAAAATCAAATTTTCAAATTTTATTTTAAAAATAAGGTTTTTAAAAAAATTTCAGGACAAATTTGCAGGAGAAACGGTTTAAGAGATAAGTATATTAAAGATAATACAAACATAATACATACTATATGCGCACCACTTGAATATATTAAATATTTATATATGATAAAATTCATAATTTTGTAAACATCTGAATGATGCACACAATTCTTTTAGTGTGCTTTAGGAAGAACGATTACTATACGATAATACCGTTATTGCTGTATTGTATAAAGTTAAAAATATGCACGTGGGTATCAAATGGCAACATGTGATTGGCCGCTACGCGGCCAATCACCTGCTACCGTTTGATGTACGTATACAATAACTATATTTTAAATCCAGACATAACAGTATATTGGTTTGGTTACGATGTAATTAATATAATTTGTATTAATTATATTTATATAAATTAAGTATCGATATATGCATAGGCATTTATCCCTGATAAACTCGTGATTTTCAATATTAAATGCGCAGTAACGTCATCTCACCATAAGCGAAAAAAAAAACAAATCACGAGTACGTGCAACATTTACTTTGTCACGACTATAACCTGGATCGTAAACAAAAGACATATACTCTCTACGAACTTTTTGATTATTATCTTTCGAACCATCATGATCTTTTATATCCCTTTATTTGGGGCCGTGTCTAGGGATGCACCGGTCCTGCAAAAAGGACAGGGTCTCTGGCCGGATATTGATCTACATATTGCATAGATCGTATTTTGATATTTTTATAAACCACTCACCCTAAATGCATCAAAAAAGTAACCCCTGATTTAGTCATTCCCAAATTTGGTTTGAAAACACGTTTATTTTGGGAATGTTGGGAATGCTATTTAAATCTACACGCGTGCCCAATTTTTCTGTTACAACAATTTTTCCACAACATTGTTAATGTAAACATGCACCCATACTTCATTACTCGTAGGCCATCTAAATGGAATGTGACTCGAAATTAACGAGAGCGAAGCTAAGCATATACCTTAAGTGCTTGAACGAAATCATTGATACTGAGGAAGGCTCAAGGCGTAACAAAGCTCTAGAACTGTTTCATAGCTATAAAGAAGTACGAACTTTTTTTTTTATTATAAATATAAAAAATAAAAAATGGTAGCGTGCCGAAGACCTTCAATGCTTTTCGCCATTCAAGCTGCCCAAGCTAGTGTTGGGGCATCAGGTAACCTTTATGCTTGCCTGATGTGCAAGCCTTCTAGCAACTCAATTCTAGCCCCACCGGGGCACAAGTAACCTTTTATGCTTGCCTGATGTTCAAGACTTGAAGCCGAGCCACTAAGCTATTGGAGAATCAGGTGACCTTCAGAGCTTACCTCTTTCTAAACCTAGCTTAATCGGGGCACAGGCAACCTTCTATGCTTGCCTTCTTCTAAGCCGACCTGGTGGGCCTTAGCATAACCATCCAATAATATGATTATATTAAATTATATGTATTAAACTTGATACATAAATGATTTTGATGGTTACTTTAAGTTCGTCGAAATTAGATAAGATTAGTTAAGAATATTTAATTTACTAAGTTTTTATACTAGGGTGATGATTGTGAAGTCGTTAAGAATTGGAAATCGGATCGCAAATTAAAAGAAACAACTTCGATTAATATTCAAAATACGATTTTGAGAGGTGCACAAACAATTAGAACCTTTAATGACCAAACTTTTATTACTAAATATTCCAAATCAAAAAAAAGATATCGAGAAGAGGTATTAATTAACATCTTTCTTCTTCTTTAGGAATTAAAAGCCTGTATAATTAACTATTCTATATTTTAATGTGTTAGGATAGTGAACCTTCAACCCAACAGTTTAGAAGAAGCTTCGCAAAAAGAAAAGTGAAAAAGTGATTCCTAATTATAGTGAGCTCTCTGACGGAGAGGAAATTGAAATTGAATCAAATCTCAAAAAGGCATTTGATAAAGAATACGCCAAAATGAAGGACCATCTGAAATGGAAGCTTCAATGTACAGGTCGAGTTGTGGAAGACACTTTATATGAGTGTATGTCAGATTTTACATCAGAACGGTAGGTTTATCGGGTTAATATTTGGAATTTTCTTCAAATATTACGAATATAAAATTAACTAATTTAATATGTAATAGTTTAATCCATTCATTTATTATAGACGTCGACGATCCAATAATTCAAGGAATCTTTTATCCTCAAGGATTACAGGAAATCGCCGAAACGAATGTTAAAAAAGATCCGAATTTAAGTTTTAATCTTTATGAAAATCTAGCGAGTTTTTACAATAAGGTGGCTTAAAAAATCGTTGAAAATCGGTATTATCTGATTGTTACCATATTTTATACAGGGTAGCATTGAAGAAATAAGAATGATCATGAAAGAAATTGATCATGGAGAATATAATTTTGAAATAGATACCCTTAAGTATTCAGTTCACAGCCTGTAAATGTTGTACTAAAGTTATATCAACATATGAATCATTATCCAGTGCAAGGTTAGCTTACTTTTTTTATTGTAGAATACGTCAATATAAACGTAATCCAAATGCTTTCTCTTTGGACCATTACGAAGCATTGTATAACATTAATGTTTGGGGTCCTATTATTGATAGAACCGTTAATAATATACCAAATGTCGATATTGTTCGGTAGGTGGTAATAATAAATATTGAAATCACAAACATTCTGAAATACGCAGGATGCAGTTCAAATAGGTTTAGAATGTCGTTTTCTATATTTTTCGTTTTTTTTTTTTTTATAATGATCGTGATCTGCATAATGCCAGCTATTTTCCGAAAATATTGGACTGCGCTCTGCTTTTGTTAAATTTTCTGCTAATTGCAATCTCTATTAGGGGTGAATCATCGAGTTTTTCAAGTTCAGATCGGAAAAACAGAAACCGTACTGTGGATATCCGAAAAAATGGGTAGAAGAGGCGATGCAATAATTAGAAAGACGTCAGATGGAATGAAACTTGAATTGAATTTGGGAGTTCTGAGGTTGGAAAACGCTACAAAGAACAAAATGCGACTAAATGGCTTCACGAATCAGGATTAAAACTTCCAAAAATGATGTGTGACATGTTTGTTAGCTTATGCAAGAATGCAAAATGGGATACAAGAAAAATGGAAAAAATGAAAACCGTAAGTTATATTCATAATAGTATTTCTTAAACTATTTGAAATTCAGGGCAAATTTGTCTTGAATTTTACTATAAAAATACTTTTGATTTATTTTTTCAAACAATAGATATATTTAAGTAAAATTTTTTTTGGTAATATTTAAAAACAAGGATTATATTTTTACAAAATTTATATTTAAATTATAAGATAAAAAATTTAACTTGCTTATAAGTCAAAAATATACAAATTTTAAAAACTTTATAACTAAAAAAAATAATTTATATTTTTTTAATAAACTCTTTAAATATTAATTTTAGACCTATAATTATTTAATAAAAATTCTTGTTTAAATAAAGAATGATAATATTCATTATTATGACTTTTATGATTTACTTGTAAAAATTAAAACTTGTATTAATAGTAAAAAATTTTTTTATAGATGAAAACATATAAAATTTGAAAATTTTAAAGAAAAATTTTATAATAAAAAATTCAAAATAAAAAGGTTAAACTTTTATTATCCTTAACTTAAATTTAAAAATTTTTTTAGTAAACTTATTAAAATATATCTTAAAATATATTTTTTACTTAGAAAGTATATATCTAAAATCAAAACTTCAAATTTTATTTTAAAAATAAGGTTTTTAAAAAAATTTCAGGGCAAATTTGCAGGAGAAACGGTTTAAGAGATAGTATCATTATTTTATTAATACTATTACCCTGATTGTTTAAATGTTTCTAAAATTTTGTATATTTTGTAGGTCTGGTTTTAATGATCATGACGTTAGATCTCCCAGCTGGTTATATAACACGCATTAATAAAAGCGAACTCTATCGTATACCAGAAGACGTCGAGTCTTTTAACGATGCAGTAGAATTGATTACAGCAGTTTGGAAAAGCAAGGTATCATCATACATATTATTTTCGTTTCGTTTTAATTTTCAAAGGTTCTAAATTAATATTCATAGATGCGAGTTGTTAATACAATGTCATTATTAAATAACAAAGAAAGATGACATTGTCGATCATCTGAGGAACGTATCAACTATTAACGTTAAAGGAACTAATACTAATCGAATCAATGAAATTAAAAAAATTCTTTCCGAGAATCAAAAAGAGGCTAAATAAAAGATTATTTGATAATTTGCATTATATAGTACATAATTTCTACATATTACGAAAATAAATTTGATCGTACATTTTGCTTTGTGAAAATTGAGCATATATTTTTAAAAATAAATAGAATCCCATTTATTTGTATTGTTACAAATAAAATATAAAATGCCTAGTTCATATTTTCGAAATAAAAATGCAATCACGAAATTTCTGCGAAGTAGGGTTTGTGGGCCTGTACACGTCGCCTTTACTTTAACGTTAGGTAGACTAATCATGTCAAAAAATTGTCAGTCTCGTGATCTACAAACCATCCAGACCATATTCCTGTATAATTTACCCAAAATTCTATTAATAAAATGGTAGCCCACGTACTGTCCAGGTGATAATTTGGCTGGTAATTCATCATGATTAGGATCATGACAATATTTATTAAATGTTGACATAATTGATTTGATTGCCGTAACCAAATTTCCACTAATAATAAACGAAAAAGAATGAAAATCGAAATAAAATTATAAAAGCTAGTCGAGAAAATGCAACTACACCAGAAAACCTTGTAGATTTTATTTTTAATGCTCTTCCGGACAATTATAACTCTGATTATTTATTTGAGTAAAAGATTTTATAATTCTGAATCCAGGACGTAACAACAAAAAATTATTGAAGAAAACATAATGAACCCAAATGGCTTGTCATTGCATAAATTGGAGGATTATAATCATTTTAAAAGGCAATGGAATATTCTAAATACTCGGAAAAACCACAATCATAATATTTTCTGGTTGTAATAAATATTACGTCTATTGAATTATTCGAAATAAATAAAATGATTAATTTATTTCCTGAATTTTTGTTTGCTCGATATATTTGTCACGTGATGTTAGAAACTTTCTGACGAAATGCATGCATCACGTCAGGTAAGTCGGATAGATTAGTGGAGCAACCTAGGAGCAACCTAGGAGCAACCAAAGTTCAGCAGATCGGGTGGTGAATAATACCCGAGTCTTAATCGTGGGTATTTTTGGAGGATACTGTAGGCAGTGGCCAACTGTTTATCCACTCGATTTGGAAATTTTCTTAGCAAGACATGTTAATATTTCATGATTAATTGATGGGTGTCAGATTTAAATACAACATTGGGCAAATTATAATTGAAGATGTTATTGAGTCATAATAAAGTATTAAACGAATTATTTTTTTCAAAAGAACAGATAAAATCATTAGAGTATTAGGTTTTCATTTTTGACCAGTTATTGTTGAATTACACTTGGCATGTTTTTATGAAATTTGCAATTATGCATCATATGATACCGACTTTTGATTAATTATACAGTAAATAGTAAACTCATTAATCTTAGCAATTATTCTACGTAATTTTTTGTTGTCATTATTCCTTGACAATTGTCCTTGGTGCCTCCTTATCACATATTGTACAGATCGGTGTGGGTGTTGTTATACCTGAAACTACCTCTTATAAGTTCAGTATAACTACAGTATAACGGTTTTACTTTAGCGACAGATATAAGGTTTATTGCGGTTACGCTTTAAGAGATTATATGATTTGCAATTACGAAAGAGGCAAACTGGTAAATGTAGATGAAGATACCAGTAGTCGTATAACAATTTATTGAGTTATTCGTGTATGGAGACATTATAACTAGTTTATTTATTTGAGTTATCCGTGTATGAAGACACGATCACTCTTTATTATTGAGTTGTGGAGCATAGAACTGTTTTTTCTACAAGAGCAATGTTCGAGGCTATTTATATATTACGAATATTACGACCCTTTACTGTTATTTCTATTAATACATCTTTATTGCTATGTGTCACATGATGTTAATTTACAGGGTTCATTCACAATTATTGGTGATTCTTGGTTTAGTACATAATATATATTGACTTCGCCTTCACTTGGAGACATATTGCTTTTTATTTAAAAATTATCGTTATTTTGGCACGTCAGGACAAAAAAAAGAATAGAATGAATTCGTGTGCATGTAATTCTGGTAAAATTTTAATTGAGTTAGAGGTGCTGATATTGCAGAGTTTATCTTTGCATCTCCTATACGCGCGTATTTCTCTAGCAGAAATACATATATATCATAATGTAGCGCAAGTTATATAACACATTAGTGCAAGATTTCTATAAAGCTGTAATGACATGAACAAAGCATCATTATTTTATCTTGGGGTATAGGGGTACTATTCATTGAACTTTAACATGATTGTACCTGGATATAAATCAAATTTAAGCTCACAAATCATCACAGGGTATATCTCATAGGGGTCTACCGCATGGCACTTTACGTATGTATCATGATTGATCTGTCAAAACTATTGATTATAGCTTAAACTATGATACGATATAGAACGGTGTAAGGGATAATGTTCATAGGCGTATATGCTTTTTTTTCTTGTGTTAAAAATCGGTAAAGCTGAAATGTAAAGAAACGATTACTGCTATTTTATTTAATACCAAGAAAATACAACCAATATAAAAAACGTTACGAATATCTTGAAATTTTAGAACAATAATATATATATATTATGTAATTTTTTCAAATAAACTATAAATATGATTGTTTAAAAAATAAATTTCAAATCATTCAAATTATTAAAACTCTTATAATCATCTTTAATTGTGCACAAGTTATTCAAATATAATTTTGTTTTCCTAGTTAAATTAAGGTTAGGGTAAGGGTGTTCATAGATTCCATTTTCGAATTATTTTAGATTTAGAATCTACTAAATGTAACCCAAGTTAATACAAATCTAAAAGCAACTTTAAGTTGATTCTAATTTGATACTGTAATAAATCGTTAAATTTAATAGCAACTTAAGTTTATATAAATTCGATACTGTAATAGATTGACGTAACAAAAGTTGAAGTAAATTGCATTCTGTCATTACAATAAGTTGCCAAATATTTAAATGCAAAATTTTTATTACGTTATTCACTTTTTCATTCTTCACAACTCTTTCTATCCAATAACCGAACCTTAAGATTATCTCGTAACGCACCTGATAAATTGCTTTCTAAATACCTTAGCAGTAAATTGGTTAATAGGCGATGTAAAACCCTTACTATATGTGAAGAATCGGGACGCAAAAGATCGCTATTAAGAAAAACACATTGTTACACATGTCTTGAAACACAAACCAACCTTATAATCCAGCTTATGAAACTTGACTCAAACCCACCTAGGTATCGATAAGTTTTCAGAACTGAATGTATTCCTTCGACGCTCTCAAGAGTTCGGGAAGCATCTATTATACCATTCTCTTTACAAGTAGGTTATGTTAAATGCAATTGCAAAAATGCGTATAATAAAAATCATTGTAATATAAGGAATTTGCCTTGTGATAGAAGTTGTCATCCTGGTGATTATAATGTAAAGATTTTATTTAACGCTTTTATGAATAAATCTTAAATGACTTAAATTCAAAAAAAAAAAAAAATTACTCGATTAAACCAATTTGAATTCCCTAACAATTCGAGTACATGCAATTTAGAATTCCATTACAACCTATGTTTATTCGAAATCTAAGTGGAGCGAACCTAAATATACAATCATTCCATTACGACGTATGGCATATCTGATATATCGGAAACGATATAATCAGAAAAACATTTATCTGAATTTGAATTTTAAACTATAAGTTATCACAAGTAAAGCTATTCAAATTATCTTTTGTACTAAAAAGCTTAATAATATAGTAAGCTTTAACAATCTTTTAGTGAAAAGATTATTTGATTAAAAACGTCATTATTTGAGAGAAGAATCGAGAATATTAATTATGCTACAACATTAAGAAAATCCTTATAGTCAAATTAATGATATGTCTTTTATTTAAATGTTACTTCATCGTTACTTACAACTTTCATCATTTTACAAATATTTTATTTGAAACAAATGACTGAACGAACACCAAAAATCTCTTGGACACCCGAAGAAGATGCACATTTAACAAGCTTGATCAAAGAACATGGCACATCCTGGTCCATTATTGAAAATAATTTTCCACATCGAGATGCAAAAAGTTGTAAAAATCGGTTCGCTGTAATTCTTTATGATTTTCTTTCATTTGCTTGTTGATTTTTCGTTTAACGTAAATGTTCGGACTCAGATGTAAGTAAGGGAATTAAATATTCAACAGCTATAAAAATTAAAAATCTCATTCTTTTTAAGGAGAGTCTGGCACGTTAAACGAAATATCAACTTCATATAAGCTATAATTACATTATTAATACTGTATAGTTTTGCTAAATAGGCACCAATATCTTAAAAGACGCACCACAGATTGGACTGATGAAGAAGATGAAAAGCTTAGACAAGCTGTGGAAGATAATAGAAGAGCCTTTAGCGATGTTTGGAGACTTGTGGCCGAAAAAATTCCCGATAGAACTTGGCAGCAATGTGAAAAAAGATGGAACTCAATTCCAAAACCAAGAAAATAATTTAATACAGATAAAATTTTAGTGGTTTTTTTATTTTTGGATTAGCTCAGCACTGATTAAGTTTCAGAACTCAATAAAGCTCAATAAACATTTTTATTCTTATTATAAAAAGCGTTGCACATACTAGAAAATGAGTATCATATCGGTGCGGCTCCCTTCAGGATAGAGTAGTGGAGTAACCAGTAGATCGACTCAAATTTAGGGTCGGAATAGACCTGGAGCTAGGTCGATACTAAGCAATAATACCAGTCAACTATACTAGAGTAAAATTATCATCTGGGCAGCTTTATTTAGTACGTGGGCTACCATTTTATTAGTAAAATTTTGGGAGAAATTTATCAATACCGACCTTGGATTTTGGTCGATCTGCTGAATTTTGGTTGCTCCACAACTCATAACTCATACAGGAGGAGTCATCAAAATTCTGTGTCGGAATTAACTAATTTTGCCCAAGGTCACTAAAAGTTTTACTAATGAAGTCATGACCTACTCATTTAAGTAAAGCTGTCTAACTACCCAGAAATGATTGACTTGTATTGCTAAATGCCGGCCTAAATCCGATGGATTCAACCCGGAAATTTGGTGATCCCTCTATAAAAAATATTGCACCACTAATCTATCCGTAAACTGCTTTAGACCGTATCTCGAATTTTAGTAAATCGGCCAATCAGATTGCAAAAAACAGCTGTGGGATTCGCGGGAATTTAAAGAATATGTTATAAAGCGAAGCGAAATCATTAATTAATATGTTAAATTTACTCTTGCTTCATTAAAAGGTTAGCTACCCGAGCTTTCAAAAGAAGTATTATAAACAGTGTTATAAATTTAAATAGTGTTTATTGGCGCAAACGTGCGTAAAAAAAATTTTATACGCGCTTTATATGTACGGAGAGCACTGAAATGTGCGCGCCGATCTATAAAAAAAATTATCAATTGTGTGTGACTATATTGGAAATTTGAACGGTCATATGATCTTACGAATTTTGATTTGACGGTGTTCGCGTTTGTTTTTTCGCAAATCGCTATATAAGGGCCACTTTTTTTTTCATATCTTCGTTTTCTTTTGTTATTTTATATTTCTGTATACCTTTATTACATATTTACCACTCTACATGTTTCCATTTACATCTTACACTTTTATTTACTCGCCATCTTTTCGATGTTCTTATTTTGCAGCTATCTTATTTTACCGTTATACTTTGCTGTTATAAGAAGGTAAGTGTCTAAAATTCAGCATCAATTTTTTTTTGAATGGGCGTAAAACAAATAGCATAATTTGATCTATATATTAACTAGCACAATGTTAGCTGTATAATAAATATAGCGCACATATTAATTTGTAAGGTGCGGAATTTTTTTTAAATATACGCTTCACCCCTTCTGCACATTAATTTTAGAAATTAAATAAGTTTCGTGTTAATATTCTGTCGTCAAGCAATTGGATAATAATTGTGTCTCATTATATTACCAATCACTTGACGGTGAAATGTTACAGCTGTTCTAATAATTCTGGGACAAATTAATGGTTTACTTATTACCCGAAATCTTTTCGGTTTCGTTATATAAATTACCTAATTCTCCGGAAACTACATCGCCTTCTCTGGACTGAATAGTTGATGTAGTTGCCGGGCGGATCTTATCAACTCCCCGACAGTATTAGTTTCCCGAAATTATGGGTGGATTTTGTTGATTTTGGTGATTATATTAAAAATAAATGGGAGCTATCAATAGAACTAAAAATTTTGCCTTAACTTTCATAGCTCATTTCTTGATACTATCTTGATGATTTAATATTCAAAAAATAGCTTATATCGTAAGCTTTCTTTTGACTATTAAATCATTAAGATAGTATCGAGAAATGAGCTATGAAAGTTAAGGCAAAATTTTTTCTCAAATGTCAATCTGCCTTATTTCTATTGACGGCTGCCCAAATGATAATAATTCATGAAGTTTGATCTAATTATTTGTGAATTGTATGATTTGTTAATTGTCTTCTGAGTTATGAATTGCTTATGAAACCGGTTATTATTATGAAAACATGATTAAATTAACCATTTTAATTGTATTTGATTGGTTAATCGTATACTTGCTTATTAATATTTTGGCACATATTGAATCTGTGATTGTAGCCAATAAAATCACAAGATTACATGTAACATAAAAATTCGAAAAAACATTGAGAAAACAGAAAAATCGCAAATAACCACAGTTTGACACGAAATTATGGTTATGTGAGTACATTTAAAAAATCGAATATCAATTAAGTTAAAGTCTGCGCTAAATTCTAATCTTTATGCTCTTTCGATTTGATGATTGTTACAAATTCAGTACATGCATTATTTTGATATAATGACTATGCACAATATATTTTATTATTCAGTATGGTTATGTAATTCTATTGTATCACTTAATTTTTAAACCATGTTCCGTTATCATTACAATTGCCCGGTCCCTAATTAATTAGGGGAAATTACAACATATAGGGGTCCGAAAAATTAAAATAATTACAAGTAAAGACCCAAAGTGAAAATAATTATATATAAGGGACCAATTTTAAAAAATTTTGTAATTAATATTTATCAGTAATGTAATTTTTATTCGATTCTAAATTAATAAGTATCCAATATTATGACTAGTTACGAAATTTGAATCACATTGTTTTGGAGGTTGCTACGCGTTAATCGAAGATATTTAAAACCACAAAACTTTGTAGAAAAAGTTAAATTACTTCTAGAAATTGGCAAAAATAGTTATAATTTTTACATGCAAGACGTTAAGAAAATAAATGAGATACTGATTAAAAAAAGTAATACATTTAACTGTCAAAAGAAATTTTCATTTAATATTAAAAAACCTACAATCGATAAATTCGGTCCCTTGATTGTAATATTTTTCAAATTTTGGATCTTATATTATAGGTAATTATTTTCATTTTTCAGACCCTTAAATGTAATTTTCCCAATTAATTAATTAGACACGTCATAATTAAGTTGATCCGCATATCCAACATGAGGAGCCATCAATGTTGCACAACTAATCCAACAGGTGAAGGATTATAACATGAACAATAATTTTTTTATGAACCGCACACCAGGTGAGGGATTAGTTGTTCAACATTGACGTTCCTCCTGTTTGCATATCAGTGATCCAATCCCGATTAAATTAATTACTTCATATTACGTGTACCTAATTATTTGATATATCTTGTAATAATTACTCATTCTAATTCGCTATTGAAGCTAAATTTGGTGATATATGAATAACGACTCTTCCAAAACAATAGTAACAGCATATAGGAATACAGTCACAGACACGCAACAACATCGTCGCACACGTTCAGCAGGAGTTATGCAAGATCCTGTTCTTCATATTAATTCTCACGACATTGCTCAAGGACCTGTTTTTTATAATGATACTCAAGTTCCTCTGCTTGATACCAATTCACATGAGGCTATTCAAGTTCCTTGCATTAATTCCTATGCTGTACAAGTACCTAATTCTCAAAAAATGTATGTAATACACTAGATAACTTACTATTATTATGGATTTGAATTTTATATGCTTATTTCTTTGTACAACATTAGCCCTATATCATTAGGACGTAAACAAACTTGGAAATTCATTCTTTCTATGACATGCAACACTGTGGTGCTCTTAATTCTTCCTATCTTATTGATCCCAAAGTGTTTGATGCTGATACAACGAAAATTATCCCCAAGTTATTCTATATCTAGTCTGATAGTAATCGGATTGATTTTTTTTATCATATTCTTTAAATCACATAATTATAAGGAATATGCAGAGTCTGAAACACGACTCGTCCCGAACTATGCACTTCTTTCGGGTGGTGCACGTGTAATTCCTCATATGACTTCTAGTGAATATGTTGGTTATCCGGAAGAATTTATTAAACGTCAGATTTCGAAAATATTTAATATCAAGTCTACCCAATCAAAACCGGCAAAGATTGTCTTAACATCAAATAATGAAGCAGGAAACTGCTTTTGTTTTACTAGCACTCATGGACAACTTGCAATTCATTTAAGTCACAATATAAAAGTAACTTCAATCACCTACGAGCATTTAAACCCTGCATTGGCCTTGGTTCCAGATGACATGCGACGTGCACCAAAAACATTCGAAATCGTTGGTATTTCTGTTGACTCTCAAGAGAAAAATGATGAATATATTCAACTTGGTAGCTTCGTCTATGAGCTTGATGGACCTCCGGCCCAAAGCTTTGCAATAAAACATCCAAATTTGGAATTATTACCAGTAATGAAGGCTGTTGTCTTAAAAATTAAGGACAACTGGGGAGATGAAGAGCTCACATGCTTATATCAAGTGAAGGTCCATGGTAGAGTTTAGAACTGGGTTATAGTAAACCGGGTCACTCGTGTCAAAACGGTTAAGTTGGGTCAAAAATTTACAACTAGGGTCAAATCGGTTGAATATATGTAACCTCTAAAATCTGTTACTATTACACAGAAAACATAAAATTTAACGTTAACACATTATTATCGATTAACAAAATATGTTCCTCTAAATTACAGCTAAACATATTAATTAATAGAGCAGACACCGGTTTATGCATACAATCTTTATAGTTCACTATAAAAAATCATTGTTAAAAGTAATTTTTACACTTATTGTTATAAGTAAATTTCGCACTTATTTTAGCACCTTTATAATGCGAGATACGCTATTATAATTTGCTAAGTTATAGAGAACCTTTATACTTTTTTTGCAAATTTGTTTCTTAATTTGTAAGGAAATATATAAATAAAAGATCTGTATACTGATTTTTTATAATTTATTATAGAAAACTGTTGCAAAAACCAATATTCTTTTATATAATGTTCTTATTAAATTACTATTTTCTTTTAAGATAAATTGAACAATATATATATATATTTCTAATTTTATACAAAATATAACTTATAATTTTTAAAGAAATTTTAAGTTAAAATAGTATAATTTTTTTATATTTTGATAAAAAGTAAATAAGAGCAGTTTAATAAAATATTAATAAGAATGAAGCTTTTTATTTTTTACAATTAGGCAATATAAAGTTTCAAATTATTATTTTGTATTTTAAATATTTTATAAAAACTAATTTAATTATATATTATTATATACAATTTTAAAATTTTAAAATTAGAATTTTTAAGTTTCGGATTATAGTTTCGGGGTTTCAGTTTTTTTTTTTTAAAAAAAAAATCCGAAACTAGTTTCGGGTAGGTTTCGTTTCAAGTACCAACTCTAATTAATACTCTTTATATGTAAGTGAGCTATCTTTAAATACTTGATCTAACTTGATCTAAGAGTTTTAAAAGGTTCGGTTAGATATGAAAAACGTATTAATAAAAAATTTACTTAGGTTATACGAACAAATTGAAAAGTTGTCATATTATCAGGTTTCATATGACTTTCGTATAACAACATTGTAATACATTATATTTTAACCAATCATATTTCAACTTGATGATCAGAGCCAACGGCCAATAGAAACGAACTTCTTCTATCTTGCATCACTCTAACGCTAATATAATTTTGGTCAACTAACTTATGCCACATATTTTCCATCATTTACTGTATATTAATAGAGATTTAGGGGTCGGTACAAAAAGCTTATTTTCCGACCAAAAATTCATATATTTTTAGGTTTAGTACAATCCTGTACCGGCGTAGTATTTAAGGGTAGAGGGTACGTAGATCATTTTGATATAGTTTTATATGGTATTTTGAAATTTTCATATAAAATTGAAATATACTACTTATAAAACTTTTTTAAATTACAACCAATTTTTATTAAA